>CABFPE010000031.1:353168-363883 GCA_900660155.1 Hofstenia miamia | reverse complement strand
ATATTTTGGAAAAGAAAATCGAACATTTCTAATCATTTAAATCAAAGAACAATTACATTTGGTAAAACTAAGTATAATAGAAAAGTAATGAAGAACGGATTCCTAAATTATTCAATATCACTATGGAACAAGCTGGATTACAGTACAAGAAGTGAAAAAAATTTTACAATATTTAAGAAAAAGTTGAAAAATATGATTACACAACAAAATATCAATTATCTGACTAATTATAGAATAAGATGTGCACCTCAAGAACAATAAGTAAAAATATTTTTTAAATTATATGTAATTTGTAAGCGTAACCAAGAAACAAACATTTACTGACATAACTAAGCTCATATGAAGAAAGTTGCATTATTTATGTTCTTAATAAGTTTGTAAACTTAATACATGTATATGTACATGAGAACTTAAATATATGTTGTTGTTATTGTTGTTGTTAATTATATCACGAAAGCAATCCAATCGTACAATGTCCTGATTTGAAGTTAGTGCTAAATTTATTTTGTAATTCTCTTTGCCTTTTTGCAAATATGTAAGGATGATAAATAATCGTTTAAAATTCAGCAATTTCAACTTTCTGTTATATTAAGAGGCGGCCATGATAAAAGTGAACAAGAGAAAGCAGCTTTCTTAGCTAAAAAATGTTTAAGTTTTCATGTTAACTAAAAATGGCATCTGTATTTGTTTAATTTGCATATTTTTACAGGTTGTCTAAATAAATCTGACAATTGTCTATTTTTTTCGTTGTTCTTTGTAAAGCCCATTTACATTAATGAAAATTTAAATAATAAGAGTCAAAGCAATTTATTGTATAAAATAATGTGCATTGCAAAGTCTACAAACTACAATATAATAAAAATATATTGGAAATTAGAAATTAGAAATTATCTTTATTTCAGAATGAAACACATCAAACTGACTAAATTTACAAACTATCATAAAATTCACTTCACTTGCAGAGTTATTTGCGGCATTTCCCGGACGTGATAGCTCTGGTGTGGTCTTCCTTTCGTGTCGGTGTTTTTTGGTAAGGGTTGGAGCTTGGGGAGTAGATAATGCAAATAGGAAGCGGAGACCATTTCTAGATTGATGATTTCGTAACGTATGAACACGAGAATCACTGAATATGGTAGACAGTGGAGGTTACAGCGAGAATGCTAGTATTTCTTGAAGAATCTGTTTGGAAACTTGTAGAGGCATAGTCATTTCTTCCAGGTATTAGATCTGATAGTAAATAATCCTCATAGTACATTCTCTTCAACAGCTTTTCATCTGACTTTCTCACAATTGTTTCGATAGACATAGCTGTACCAAAGGACAAGAATGTAGAAAGCAAGGAGAAAGAGAAGATAGACAAGTACAGGGAGTTGGCAGAGGAAATAGAAAGGCTGTGGAAGTTAAAGAAAGTTGAAGTAGTCCCAGTAGTTGTAGGAGCACCAGGAGCAGTGAGTAAGAAGCACAAGAGATACTTGGAGGAGTTGGGAGTACCAAAGTGGGGAGGAGCAGTAGCACAGAAGGCAGCATTGTTAGGAACAGCTAGAGTCCTAAGGAAAGCTCTCAGACTCCCTGGGAACTGGTGAGTTCCCTGAGCTGAGAGGAATACCAGCATGAAGCTGTGCGAAGTAAGAAATAATAATAATAATAATAATAATAATAATAATAATAATGAACTTTAATTAAGCTTACAATACAGTAAACTACACCATAAACTACAAAACTAACAGAAATATAAATAATTAATAACATGAGAAATATCGATCTGGAAATATGATCTTTGATGAGAATAATTTCGGTGGATTGTTTTTCTTAATTTTGATGTAGTGTATCCAGTTCTTATCCTAATGAATTGTTTTAGTGGATGTTTTTGAGAGTATTCAATGTGTTGATGTAATGCTTTGTCTTTTGCTTTAATGATGTTAAAAATATTTAATTTTTTAGTAATAAGTTTATATTTAAACGCTTTCTTGTATATGTTGTTAAGTTTAGATAAAGATGTTTCTGATTCACCTGCATATACTTGTATGCCATAAATTATAATAGAATTAACTAGAGAATTAAATAAAATTTCAGTTTCATCTTGATTTAAAAATCTTTTTACTTTTAATATTATATAGAAATTTCTCATTGATCTTTTCTAAACTTGAGTAATATGTTTTTTAAGTGAAACTTGTTATTTATGGTAAATCCAAAATATTTCATTGTTGTTATTGAGGAATAGCAATTTTAGATATATTATCAACAATTTTCTCTTCAATGGTATAATCATTTCCAGCGACTTTCTATAATTAATTTCAAATTTGTTTTCTTCATACCAAGATTTGATCTTATCATTAATTGAATGTGTTAAGTCTAAATTTTCAAGAGTTGGAAGACAAATCAGTGTATCATCAGCATACTTAATAATAGAACCATTTGTANAAAAAATTGGTTACATTTTATACAATAGACTACAAACAAATATATTTGCCAACAAATATTATAACAAAAGAGAATATGTTCCAATGACGTCAGAGATACACAGACGGCCAAAGTACACAATTACATCATAGCCACGCCAGACATCCCGGCCAAGGTCAAAAGGACAATTGTGCTACGTCGTACGCTCGGATTTATACTACTTTTGTTGTCTATTCCCAATAAAACTATCAAACCAATTAATGATGTACGTATTTAAATGTGTTATATTGTTTAATTTTTTAAATAAAATGTAGTGATTTACATTGTCAAAGGCTTTCTTTATATCAAGGCTGATTAATCTTACATAATCATAATTTTGATTTTTGTATGACAGAATTCTATTTTGCAGTTCAATAACAGCATTTGTTGTTGTCCCATTTGTTCGGAATCCATGCTGATTTATATTTTAATGATTATTGTAGATATATTTGATGTGAAAATTAAATACAAGTTTTTCAAAAGTTCTTGACAATATTGAAATGGTGCTAAATTGGTCTTAAATTATGTAGTTTTGCCGTTTGTGATTTTGGAATTGGCATTATTATAGCAGTTTTCCAAATTTTCGGGAATTTAGCAGTTCTTAGCGATTCCGTAAATATATAATGAACTATTGGTGTAATTATGTACGAAAATTTTTTAATAAACCAATATGGTATTCCGTTGTATCCTGTTGATGTTTTTTGACAGTTTTCAATGCATGATATACTTGATGCATTGTTAGGGTTGGAATCTCTTCACTATCTATACTAGGAGTTCTAGGTTGTTTGTAATTCAAATCATTTGATATATTAGTAAACATTTTGTTGATTTCATTTGCATCAAATTCTTTATTCATCTTTGATAGTGTATTGCGTCCCATAAGTTGATTTACAGAAGCCCACCATTTTTTGGATTTTTCCTTGAAATACTTCTTTTAATTTCTTTATTAATTCTTTCAAACATTTCATTTGCTCTATGAAATTGTTTTTCGCATTAATTTCTTCTTTTTTCTCAATAAATATTTAGTTTGAGGAGATATGAAAATTGGATCCTTGTTTGTCATTTTAACATTAATGATTGGATATATATATATATATATATATATATATATATTGGTAATATATATCATTCTCTCTAAGTGCCTCGACAGGATTGGCGTTACAGATACAGGTCTCAGGTCAGTAACAGACTTCACTTTTGAGCGTTTCGGAATAGGAACGACTCCTGATACTTTGAATGAATTCGGAAAACACCCTCTTACCAAACACATAGGACGACAATTATTCTTCTTGTTTCATTCCCCGGTAAATGCTCTAGCAGGGAAATTATGATCAAATAAATATTCGGTCAGTATTATGTATTTTGGAACAGAATTAAACTATATTTATTTCAAAAAAGAATTGTCAGTGTCACTTGAGGTAGTTACTGGCTCCAACTAAGTGGCGATCAACTTCAAGATTGGAAATTGCATGGTGTCGTCTAGTTCCACGAATGCAGAGAATCATGCTTCGTAACAAGGAGAAGTTAAGTTTGCATCTTATCCAGTTGCAGGTTATGGAATATTCGGTATGCCTTTTATCAGCGATTAAACCACAAAGTTGTTTTAGAAACTTTTCAGTGAGCGGCGATGCTCCACCAGATGCACTGAACACTAATGGTGTAAATGAGACGTGTTCAATTTCTAGTACTCTCTGTTAGTACGGCCTTGCTTTTTCAGTTTCATTACCTCTAAAAGTTTCTGCTGCAGGTCTTCGAGCATTGGTGGCTGCACAAGGGTTGAATACCCTTACATTAAAAATGTGCAATGGCCATAACTCCAGAATCCAAAGGTAGAGATGTCTAGCCTAGTTCCATCAGAAATGTTAGAAGAAGAGGACAAGAACTCCTTTGCTATTTGTGTGAGATAGGTTCTTTTTTAACATCAATACTAACTTCTGATAATGTTTCATATAGTATATCTTATCTTATCTTATCTTATATCATGCAATTTATTATGACGTCTTGCAACGGCCCACCCGTGGGGCAAGAGAGTGCATGTGCAATGGAAAATCCTTTGCTGCATACACACTTCGTAGGCATATCAGCAGGTTCAATACCATATCTCAAACGGATGCTATCTCTAAACTCGCTTTTGTTGAGGTGAAATCCGTCTTCTTTTATTGAAAGAGCAGTAAGCCATGAAGAGCAACCTTTGCGTGATATTGTTTGAATGGCTTTCTGTTGATCTTCATTCAGGTACTTTAACAACTGTTGATATCTGAATTCGATATCATCATGTTTTTCTTTGAGACAAATCTTCACAAGGCTGTTTTGTTCGGCTGTAGTGGTAAATGATATCTTCTCTGATTGCGACAAAATTTGGCTCTTTAGGGGTTGGTTAACTTTGATAGAAAAGTCATAATCTTCACAACATGTCAACATTGGGTCTCTAATCCTAACGCCACCAAATTTGGTAAGTAGTCGCAAAAATCGAGTCAGATTAAAGTCTAGATCTTTGCCAAGGAAACTTTGGAATTAATTTTAGTCTGATGTTATGCTCATGAGCTTTGAAAGTGTCGGAATGAATCTGTGTAACTCTTTGTGCATAAGACCATTTGAATTGGATGCTCTTTAAAAATACTGAAATAAACTGCATGCGGTTGAGTCTCTGCAATTTCTGAAGCTTTAATGGTTAGGTTTGACCATTCTTCCAATTTGGATTTCAGTTTTTCGGAACAATAAAGATCAGTAGTACCTAGGAAGCCGCCTGGATATTTCGCTCCATCAGCGTAAAAAAGTACGAGTTCTCTGCCGAAGTATTTGTTAGCCCTGTCAAGGTGTTCATGCGTAATAATGACGGATCTTCCACCATGCTAGGACATCGCGAACCTCTTCTCCACCCACAACATCATCCACATAGAATATGCGTCTTACTGATGGGCTTGTGTTGTTATAAACCAGTGGCAGTGTCGCAATGCTGTACATGGCCATTGCTGCAACATCACCTTGACTGGTACCTTCCTTTGAGAAAATCATTTTTTCGCCAATTTAAAATTCGAAATGACAAGCAAAATAAGGTATTCCCACTCAACATTTTTGACAAGATTTGGTTAGTGTTGTTTAAGAATATTTTTGAACACAATACATATTCGGCAATAGATAGATGGATAGATAGATACACGTATATTTATAAGTAATATTGAATGACAAATAAATCAGCGCGGGGAACCGAAAAGAATGTATGAAAATGTACAACTAAAAAATGATAATAGTTTTAGCACTAGGAATTGAAGTATTTGACACTAAAAGAATAAATTGAGCTTTCCGTGAGGTTCCTTTGAATTGTTTCAACTGATATTTCTTTGAATTGCATAACAATTTCGGTTGTAAATAAAGATGATTATTAGTTCTTTGAATTTTGTTAAATAGTTCTTTAGATAAGTGATACCTTCTGTATTTCACCAACAACACGTTTGTGACACTCCTGTCATGATATATTGTGCTCTGTTTGAGATGTTTATCAGTTTGAGTTCTAGTTTATTGGGAAAATTTACAAAAACAGGTGAGGCGTAGCCCATGATAGATACTATTAGAGAGATGAGCAATGTATTTAATAATTTACTGTCCACAAATTGGCGCAATTGTCTAAGGCAGAATAGATTGCTAAATGCATTCTTACATATTCCTTCAATATGTAAATCTTATTTGCAATTTTTACTAATAGTTAAACCCAGTACCTTTACATTCTCTACGATTTGAGTTCATTTTTAGTTGTAATATTCTATCAAATAGCAGGTATCCAATTTGATACTCCTGTAAATTCAGAATTGATAGTATTCTTAGTGTAAGTTGCGTCATCCGCATATTGAATTAAATAATTTGTTATTGTTGATAAGGTTCTTTAGTAATTTTAAAAAGAAAATTAGACTAAAAGAAATATATTTCGCTCAACTTGAGCATCGTCAATTTACAAGAATTGCTTTTAAATATGTACTATATTATTAAGAGATATTATTATGTAATTAAACGTTGATTAGAGGTAATTTATGCTGATATATGTAATTATCTTTGGTGTTAAGACTTGGTTACATTGATCTTATGTATATACTTTCGATTATTTTTGGGGATGGTAGATCTTAAAATTCGGATGTCGTAATTTTAAGATTACTGTCAACACCGCTTTTATTGTCCGTATTTGGAAATTGAAATAATGACGTCGGTGAAGACATATTATAGTAAGTATATGGAGGTGGTTGTGCTCTAGGTGTTTAAGGAGTTCCATAAGAATAGCTCGGTTCTGGACGCAAAATTTTTATTGAAAGTAATTAAACACTTTTGGCCATCTGTTGAAAAGATTCTACCAGTGCACTTTGTAATTTCAACAGATTACAGAAATTTCTGTATCAGCTTTACTGACATTTTCTGTAATAGCTCTTCTACATTCAATGTCTTTTTCAACTAAAACTATAAATAACAAAAAACGCTGTTTGTTTGGATTTTCTATTACTTCAATGCTAGCATCTACTACATAGGCGGCTTGTGCGTGTAAGCAATGCAAGCAGTGCTTGCCCAATAATTTTTTAATAAATGTATTTCATTCTTAATTGCATGAATACATATCTGCACAAATCGTAAATAATTCGTTTGCTTAAGACAACATTCAAGAATCAAGTAACGAATGGAATATAGGACATAATTCATCATGATTTGCTTTAAAAATAATTGAATGATTGCCCCACAGCAAGCAAATGCCTTAATGCTGTACATACGCTCGCTTAAACATTTAAATTAGATCAGTTTACTTCAATTAATCGCGAGAAGATTTAGCTTGCAAAGCAAGCAGCCCGCTCATTGCTTCACATTGAAATATTTCCGTTGTAAGGCCACTGTTAGATTGATAGCAAGAAAAGATACGAAACACGTCACATCGATAATTATCAAAATGTGATAGATCACGAGTGACCAATCACATTGCCTTAAAGAACCACGTGAAATATTTTAATTCAATACAATAACCCAAAAGTAAACATGATATTTATTATTTAAATCAATCAGAAAAATTTTACATTCAGGCAGTTCTGGAAACAGAAATATATTTGAACAACACTAGTATATAGTATTTTTCATTTTACCTCACGAATTCCTTGTACAATATGAAACGGTAGCCATTTGTTTTTCCTTTGCAGAATCTAGAAAATGTATAACAATTGTAAATGAAAGATGAATTTTTTCTACGAATCTGCTACCAATTCATTCAAAAAATTAAATATAACGTGGATTTCTTAAGGTGATACATCTTGAAATTAATTGTAAACACTTTGAGCAATTTAAATGTGATTCAATCAGCTGCCGTTTTCTGCTCTAAATAACGTCATTAAATTCACACAGCATATATGTATACAAATCAGATACATTACAAAAACAAATCTAACAGGCTATGGATAAATTACTATAGTACAATTTTAATAACATGTTATAATATAGTCATTGCTATAAAATTTGTATCGTAAACATGATTTATCACAAATATATTCTTACTTAAGGAAGGTTTTAAAATGCTCCTCGAAAAATTTTAAGTAGCGAATTCTAGGTTCGAATGGCGACATTAATGAAGGATTTCCTTAAAAAATTTTCTCATACTTAACAGATGTAAAAATTCTTGATTTTTTTTATCTGAAATAATGCAACAGAGCATTCAATATGACGAGTTCTTTTGGAAAGATATTTGACTTAAAAATTAATGCTTAGTTTGTAATGAAATTTTGGCTGAGATATTTATTGCCCATTTTAATTGTATGCCAAGTATTTTATAAAGCACATAGTTAGGTCAGTAAATAAAATATATGTGTAATTAAGGTGACTCATTATATAAGCATAGAAGAATTGATGCACACAATATCTTCAATTTTGTATGGGTATTTGCACTAGGATTTTTGAATTTCGAAATGGGATATCTGTCTGTGATATTCTGCAATCTACTATAAGACTTGACATCGTAGTTCATTTTCAATTTTATCACCAGTAAAGAACATTGTCAAATCAGTTTGAAAGAGTTAATAAATGATTTCGGATCTATCATAATATTTAATCCAGCTCCAAATTCTATTCCGATATCTATATACATTTCTGTATGTCTTCTGGTACGAAGTACTCCAATACAAAATTCTTTCACTTTCGTAACAAATGAGTTGTAAAAATCCATTTTTACCAGGGCAAAGCAAAAGAATCCCATTTAGCAAAGTATGCACGATAATTCACCACCTAGCTTTTCAATTACATCTTTGACCAAGAAATATAATTATCTTGAAGTTTCATTTCATGATTATTCTGCCATCATCGATGATACTTCCAAAAAAGTGATCTATCAGAGATTAATTGGCATAAACTGAAACCATCACAGTTTTTGTAATTATTCTTTTTTGAAAGCATTCATTTGGAGAATTCCGTCTACGAATTATCCCCAGAGAATTTATAAAAAATTCTTTTCATTGCTTGATTATGTCTTTCAACAACTCCATTACTGAAAATACTTCAGAGTGGTGCTGTGATATTATGAATTACATTAAGTGTGCTAAACGTATATGTAAAATTCACTACCATTAACAACTCGCCCAGTTTTAGGCCTATTTTTGGATCCCTGAAAAAGGTATCTTCAATTTTTGGGTTTGCTTGACCAAGGTTGAGTATGTTAAAAACGAACACCAAATTCTATTCACTGAAAATTCATAATACTAAATTTAGTTTTAAAAGAGTCTGTGCTATAAGGTTTCATAGGATCAGAATTTTCTTGATCCCAGACCCATTGGCTTCAGTCCCATCCCATGCTATCTTAGTCCATTGAAATTTTCTAGTCCCATAGTTCTATTTGTTCCACAGCATTACTTCTATTTTTTACCAAAATTAGCAACAATTAGTAATATTCTAAAATCTGTGGTCTCAGATCATTCATTCTTGATACTTCCTTTACTGATCCAAGTCCAACTGATGTTTTTGTTCCAATGGAACTTGATGATCTCGCAGAACACTAGTGCGATACTAATGTAATACCTCGGACCAAGCCTGGCCCTGCTATGTCCTACCCTAACCCTAGCCCGACTCCGCTGATAACAACATTAATTCTTTTAGAGTTTTTCTTGAAATCAGCAAAGGTAACTTTGCTTTTTAATTTTGAAAAAATCTAATTGACTACTCACTAATACAATTCGCCATTCTTTGCCATCAAAATTATCAGCTGTATTAACAGCATCCGGCAATTCCAGCATGTATATTGTTCATTTTTCCAAAAAATATTTTGTTCTATTGTAATGAAATTTTTCAATAATTCATTAAATTCTCTTTTAACCTTCTCCATTTTGATAAACGTAATATGAGAAAGCTAGCATGTGCCAAAGCAATCTATATATAAAGCCATCCAGGATAACATTCAGTCCTTAAATTTGTCAATCATTGTTTGGGTGGCTGGCAATGTATGTAGATTCGTCTTATGATGATTTATAGTTACAAGGAGTTGATACCGAAATTTTATTGTTAAGTTTGCGGTCGATATAAACATCATAGTTAAAGGTAAAAATTCTATAGCTGAAGAAGATATCTCAACGATACTTAACTGGTGTAAGAGAAACAATTTCATTTTAAATGATTCTAAATAAATCTAAGAAGCCACAAATACTGGGTTATTCCTCCCGTTAATGAAATAGAAATAGCAAATGAACTGAAACTGCGGGGTATTCGATTTAAAAGATAATCTCTCTTTTGCCCCTCATATTAACAGCATTGTGAAGAAACCTTCCAGTCATTGGCCGCGATGTCCTCTCTAAAGACAGTCGATTGCGCTCTCCGCTCCGCACTTAAAAACGTCACTGACTCAAACATCAATAAAACGACGAACACTGCAAACTTGTAGCACCATTTTTGGCCCTCAGTCGAGATGAATTATTTTCATTGCATTCATTTCTTAAGGATCACACGCATACGTCCCTTACACCTAACTCGCGCGAACAAGAAGTCACTGACGCTTTTTTGCATTCAACAGCATCAAGAAATAAACTTATTACTCGCTCTCCAAGAAAACCTCGCAAGATCAAAACAGGTACTAATTTTTTAATTTTAGGTAGCTCCATGTTTAGGAAATTACGATCCAAAAACATAATCAGAAACAAAGAGGTCTCCGTGCACTCGTATCCCGGTGCATGCATATCTGAGCTTCAACAGACATTGGAACTCTACCCGCAAACAAAAATTAAAACAGTTTTCGTACAAATTGGAAGAAATGATATTCTCAAGAACCCAACCAACTA
>CABFPE010000031.1:329537-343924 GCA_900660155.1 Hofstenia miamia | reverse complement strand
ATATATATATATATATATATATATATATATAATAGAAGTCCGTACATCCATTGATACCACTGCGGCCATATCCGTAGTTATTTAATAAAGAAGTATTATAGTGAATCCCAAACATACATCAATGAACAACTATATAAAGTTCCTCAAAGACACACACTGAGATAGAAGAGAAAATGTAATTAAAATACAATCAGCTAATTAAAGAATATTTGGGAGTTTCCATCCTAAAATAAGATTGTTTAAATTTTTCATCTTTGTATAATTAAAATTGTGAATAATATTATTAACTTGTATTGATTTAATATTTAATACCTATTTCCTAATTTCTTTGTGGCCTGCTCATTTGTAATTTATATTTATACATGACTAAGGCTATGATATAACATGCATATGACATGTTAATATATTGTTATTGTATTGGGCAAGACAGTCAATGGACGAAAAGTGCAGTGGGTAAATAATCCATTGGGCTAGCTACGTATAGACCAATTCGAATTGCCTGTTTCCAGGAGTCATTAATGCAAGTATGAAAACACAATCACAATTGATTCTAACTTTTTGTGTTGTTACACAAAGAATTTTACTACCCAAATCAGTAGTGCATGGAGTTAGGTTGAGGCTGCATCGTAGCTCTTCCAAATTTGTGTCAATGACATTGCAAACATTTGCAGCATCATACTTACCAATAAATCATGAGCATTTGTAAAGAGTTTGTTTGAGAATACCAGATTTAGGATCAATCCAGAAAACAGAAAAATCCATTATTGCTCTTTTCCTTATATAATCAGTTTTCAAATCCATAACAAATGACACCTCGTTTTTTAAAGGGGTGTTAGAAACATTTTCCTTAATGATTGTGTATGAACTTGCAAAATCCTTTTTTAAAGAATGGTTTTTAATAGTTTCCCTCAAATACAGTATTTTATCAGCATTTTCTCCATTGTACTTGGATCCCAAATCAATAAGCAATTGAGCAAGATCATGAAGCCCAACAGGAAGGGCTAATATTGCCAAAACGTTAAAGAGATAGGATACAAACTTGACCCTATCAAGACCCCTCCCTCTAGCACTGTTGTAAAGACTGCCCCAAAAATCTGTTTTGGATAAATTCTGTGTCACCATTAATCAGACCTGCAAGTTTGTGAATTAATTTACTACCTTTATTACTCCTAAGACATGATGTAGCCAACATGGAAAATATTTGTAACTCCCCCAGAGTGCAACATCATATGGCTTACAAGAATTAAGTGCTTACATACTGCTATTGTGCTCACTTGTTGGAAAGGCATAAGTCCATGAACCTTGTACTTTGTTAATCTATCCCAAAGTGAGATGCAACAAAAGACCCTTTTACATGTAGGTATAGAGGCCTAAAGCATCTCCAGCTCCCTAGCAGCTTCTGACCACGTCTTGCATGCATAGGTCAGTCTGAGTGTCATAATACCTCATAAGAGACAGTAAGAGAGTGCTTTCCCAAATCCATTCTGATGTGCTATTCTCCAATAACATAGGATCTTGCCAACAGCACCATTGCACTGATGACTTGCTTCACAGAGGGATGTCCCAGCAGTGCTGATAATCAAGCCTTAATACTTAAATTCTGATATGAATTCTATCAGAAGTTCTTTCCAATGCCTTGCTAACAACATGCACTTGGACTTTGGTATTGATATAGTAATAACTAGTGGCACTACAACTTTAACTAAGCAATCTAGATAGCTCTGTTTTTGTTCCTCAGACCTGCTGAAAAGACAGAGATCATCAGCATAATCAATGTGCTTAAGTTCCACTTCACCTTTACTAAAGAAGTAGTTAAGAAACAATTCCTTTGGAGTTCAACAGAGTCACTCACAAATCAGATAATGGAAGAGCAGGTTAATTAAGCATGGACCAAGGGCACATCCTGTCATACTCCACATTGAAGCTAAAAGCTTGGACTTGGGTGCTTGCAATGAATGTGTGCTATCAGCAAATCATGCAAAGACTTAACAATCTTGATTATCTATTTTGGCACACAGTTTGCTGCTAGACACTACCAAATTACGTGCCTTGGAACAGAGTCAAAGGCCTTTTGAAGTTCATCCTAGAAGGTTNATATTTGGGAGTTTCCATCCTAAAATAAGATTGTTTAAATTTTTCATCTTTGTATAATTAAAATTGTGAATAATATTATTAACTTGTATTGATTTAATATTTAATACCTATTTCCTAATTTCTTTGTGGCCTGCTCATTTGTAATTTATATTTATACATGACTAAGGCTATGATATAACATGCATATGACATGTTAATATATTGTTATTGTATTGGGCAAGACAGTCAATGGACGAAAAGTGCAGTGGGTAAATAATCCATTGGGCTAGCTACGTATAGACCAATTCGAATTGCCTGTTTCCAGGAGTCATTAATGCAAGTATGAAAACACAATCACAATTGATTCTAACTTTTTGTGTTGTTACACAAAGAATTTTACTACCCAAATCAGTAGTGCATGGAGTTAGGTTGAGGCTGCATCGTAGCTCTTCCAAATTTGTGTCAATGACATTGCAAACATTTGCAGCATCATACTTACCAATAAATCATGAGCATTTGTAAAGAGTTTGTTTGAGAATACCAGATTTAGGATCAATCCAGAAAACAGAAAAATCCATTATTGCTCTTTTCCTTATATAATCAGTTTTCAAATCCATAACAAATGACACCTCGTTTTTTAAAGGGGTGTTAGAAACATTTTCCTTAATGATTGTGTATGAACTTGCAAAATCCTTTTTTAAAGAATGGTTTTTAATAGTTTCCCTCAAATACAGTATTTTATCAGCATTTTCTCCATTGTACTTGGATCCCAAATCAATAAGCAATTGAGCAAGATCATGAAGCCCAACAGGAAGGGCTAATATTGCCAAAACGTTAAAGAGATAGGATACAAACTTGACCCTATCAAGACCCCTCCCTCTAGCACTGTTGTAAAGACTGCCCCAAAAATCTGTTTTGGATAAATTCTGTGTCACCATTAATCAGACCTGCAAGTTTGTGAATTAATTTACTACCTTTATTACTCCTAAGACATGATGTAGCCAACATGGAAAATATTTGTAACTCCCCCAGAGTGCAACATCATATGGCTTACAAGAATTAAGTGCTTACATACTGCTATTGTGCTCACTTGTTGGAAAGGCATAAGTCCATGAACCTTGTACTTTGTTAATCTATCCCAAAGTGAGATGCAACAAAAGACCCTTTTACATGTAGGTATAGAGGCCTAAAGCATCTCCAGCTCCCTAGCAGCTTCTGACCACGTCTTGCATGCATAGGTCAGTCTGAGTGTCATAATACCTCATAAGAGACAGTAAGAGAGTGCTTTCCCAAATCCATTCTGATGTGCTATTCTCCAATAACATAGGATCTTGCCAACAGCACCATTGCACTGATGACTTGCTTCACAGAGGGATGTCCCAGCAGTGCTGATAATCAAGCCTTAATACTTAAATTCTGATATGAATTCTATCAGAAGTTCTTTCCAATGCCTTGCTAACAACATGCACTTGGACTTTGGTATTGATATAGTAATAACTAGTGGCACTACAACTTTAACTAAGCAATCTAGATAGCTCTGTTTTTGTTCCTCAGACCTGCTGAAAAGACAGAGATCATCAGCATAATCAATGTGCTTAAGTTCCACTTCACCTTTACTAAAGAAGTAGTTAAGAAACAATTCCTTTGGAGTTCAACAGAGTCACTCACAAATCAGATAATGGAAGAGCAGGTTAATTAAGCATGGACCAAGGGCACATCCTGTCATACTCCACATTGAAGCTAAAAGCTTGGACTTGGGTGCTTGCAATGAATGTGTGCTATCAGCAAATCATGCAAAGACTTAACAATCTTGATTATCTATTTTGGCACACAGTTTGCTGCTAGACACTACCAAATTACGTGCCTTGGAACAGAGTCAAAGGCCTTTTGAAGTTCATCCTAGAAGGTTTTCTTTCTGTAATCTAGCAGCTTTTTGGGCTTGCCTCTACATATGTATGGCCCATACAGTAGAATTAGCTGTGCTAAAGCCAAATTGAGCTTGTGGGAGCATATGTTTATTACCCAGCTATACATAATTTTTGCAAAGATTTTTCATCTGATACCCAATTGGATGATGGTGCATTAATAGTTAGGATTGGGTCTGGAACCCTTTTTATGCAAGAAGATAACTTTTGCATCCCACCATTTTCTTTGACATCTCTCTGTACTAAATATTTTTGCAAAAACTTCTGTAAGGTTTTTGATAAACACACTACCTCTATAACTGAAAGCTTCCTCCCTGAAGCCCATTGTGACCTGGAGCTCTGTGCAGCTTTAATGAATTTATTGCTGCTTGAATCTCTGTGAAGCTTGGTTGGCAGTTCAACTCGAAGTCTTCAAGTGCAGATAGATCCAGCTTATTTATGAATGCCTTTGTATCTACATCCCTAGCAGACTCTTTAAGCACCTGCAAGAAATTTTTAATGGACTCAATTGGCTTTATTGTCAAGCAGCCCATCATGCTCTACTCTTACAATCTCTTGGATACACCTCTTGATGCTACCCCAGCCACCACAATCTCCAGCTTCATCAAGGGTATCTAATTTTTCCATAAGAATGGCCAGTTTACATGCCTGATGCAATTTTTCACTGCCCTTGTTAACTCTGAAATGATTCTTTTGGCTGATTGTGTCTTTGCAAATCAATAACACACATTTCATTGCACAATTGTGATCAAATGCCACCTTCACTTCCTAACACTGGTCAACTGGGTCTACTCTTGGAATTTGAAAGTTCTGAGGAAGGGCTTTTAGTGGATCCACTTTACACAAAAGTTGCTTAAGACTTGTTTCATAGGCTTCCCATACAATGCAGGAGACACCACTGAGGTTGTTGACTGTTCTTTCTGCAGCAATCCTTAAGACACTTACTGCAACCTCTGCTTTTTTGGTAAAAAGCAGGAGATCTATGATCACCATGTCATGGTCAGTGCCCCTAACACTCTTCCATTACCCATTTTGGAATTATAAAACAGTCCAATAATGCCTGCATACTTGTGGCAAAGTACTGTGCAAATATTTGTGCCTAAACACAGCAGTTACCAGAGCTAGCTTCTGTTCAACCAAGAAGTGTACTGGTGTATCTCCATTCAGTGAATTATGAGCTGATGTGGCAAAATTTCCAATTACTCCTTTAATGGAGCTCATAGATTTACCAACTCTGCCATGAGGAATTTACTTCTTGAGTGTTACTCAGATATAACCTTGCTGAGATTGCTGTAGAACTTGATTATATCTTTCACAGTAGAATTGCTTTTGGTTGTAGTGCATAAGCAACAAGAAAGTCACATACACCTGAACAAAGACCATTTCTTAAAGACAGCCTTGTGGTTCTTGGGGAAATGTGATGAAAGCTAGGTTTATAATTAGCTAGTCAGAGACTAATTAAGAAGCCAACTCCATTTCTCATTATTCTGCTGAGACCTATACTGTAAAGATAACATCCATTTGACACAACTATAGCCATTTTGCCCTTTAGGTGAATCTCATGCAATAAAACCATGTCCAAGCATCTTGAGATCATAGTGTTAACTAATGATTCAAGGGTATCCCTGTTGTTGAGAGTTCAAGCATTGAGAAGACCAATGTGGTATTTGGACAACTCTGCATGTGCTCTAGTCCTATATCCCTCTCATCCTTGGGGTAGTGATATTCTCTTTGCTTTAGTTATCTTATCCATTATAGCTATCCTTCCTCTTAGGAGTACCATTCTGCAATAGGCAACTTTTTTTAACATTTATTTAGCCATAGAAAGACTCCAGAATTTTTTATCAATTGCCCTTTGAATATGTCATGTTTGTCTCTTTGGTTTTATCCTATCCTGGTATACCTTCAATTCTCATCTTCCTCAACTCTATACAGACCTCTAGCAGTGATTCCTTAGATTGTATTTCTGCATATTCCTTCAGTCCTAGATCTTCTGTTTCTACACTATCCTCCACAATTTGCAGTACTTTCTCTCATTTGCAACTTGCCATGTACAGAATATCTATATCCCCATTTAAGTTTAATGCTCACTCTCCTGTTAGTAACTTTTTAGGCTTCCTGTTTAGCTCCTTTAGTTCATTTGTATTTCCCTAACAACTCCTGCTGAAAATCTAAAACTGGCATAGCCCATTCAATGCTGAATTCTTCAATACCTTCCTTGCACTCCTTCTTAATTTCCTCATTATCTGTTTTGTCTCATTTTTCCCACCTAAACATATTTACCATTCTTTGATGTCCACATTCTTATCCAACTGCTCATCCTCATATCAACTACATCAGTAGACTTTCCTTTTACTAATTTTTCTGCTCCAATCTCAGTCAGACTCTACTTACATTCTTCAAAATCTTAACTGGTTTCTCCACAATCTTTTTGAAATAGCATATATCCTCAGGTCATCCATGTAACATAGGTGACTCACTGCTCTACCATACTTCTCCAATATATATTCTATTCCTGTCTCCATCAGCCTTTCTGTGATTGGAACTGATCTAGATACAAACAGTAAATGTTGCTCTGCTCTCCCCCTATATTATGCCTGACTAAAGCCTCAGCCTGTGCCCAACTATCTCTGAATGTGACATTCCCATCTGTTTCTTTTAAAGAACCCAAGCAATTTCTATCTAATTCCATTGGTCTCTAATGTCTTCTATGCCCACCTATGTGATATGCTTTCCATACTATTTTCTTGTCTATTAGGAACTGGTCTTAAAATCCTATCTTTTTTGTCTTGCATCCTGTCTAATCCTGCAAGGATCAAACTTTTCTTTTCTAAATAACATGTTAGCCTACTTGAAATAATGAAAGTTAGCAATTCCAATTCCTGATGTTCTTTAAATTACTGTCTACCACACACTCTAGACATCCATTCACAAAACACTTTTCAAATGCTTGTAGTTTCTTGTGAACTACTACCTCATCTTTACCTTGCACATTCCTGTTTTCTATCTTCTTTAGATCCTCTATTGCTTTGCAGTTGTGATTACTTCTCCTTACTGACTAGTTCACTTCTACAGCTGCTTGTTCCCTAGCTCTGGACCCTCAATTCCTTATATATTCTTTAAGAACCTAAATGCACCCTCACCTGTTCTAGGTGCAGACCTTTTTTTTATATAATTTTTAGCAGAATGTTATTTGATATCATTAATGGGTAATATTAGTAGTTTTAAAATGGTCTAATTTCATAATTTATCATTTTTATGTTCTGTGATTTTATTTGTGAGGGTTTGTATTTGCCATACCTGAAATTGATTACAATATGCTTAATTAGATTTAAAACTTGATCTTTAATATGAACAAAGTCCTGTATTATATTATTACATTAAAATGAGCTAATAGCTTCATTTAGTATGATTATACTAACAAAGCATCTGTAAATGCCTTGATGCCAGTGGAGACAATGACTTGAAATAAAATCATAATGCATTATGATGAAATTATTGTGTAATAAGACTGAGATGTTGATCAATAGAATACTTATGGGGTCTACCAGGATGGATACTGTCAAGCCATTATCTATGGAGTCTGATTTTTAATCCATTGTTGACTACAGGAACAACACCTTCATACTCTATTTGTGTCTTAAAATAACTAGCTTGAGTGCAAATTTGTTTGGAGATAATGCTCCCATTTGATTAAGAAGTCTTGGTTGTCTTTTTCATCACAATATGGATTTCAACATCTTTCTTACACTTGCATTTTATGTGGCATTGATTAACAGTTGATTAATGAAAGATTGAGTAAAACTCACTGAAACTTTTGAAAATATTAAAAAGTATACCCTAAAATGAATTTTTTGAGTAATTTTTAAGATTTTTAAAATTTCCTATCAAATATTTTTTGATTTATCCAAACAAAGACAAATTTGAAAACATAACAAGGGTATATTCCACCATGTCCCCCTTGTTTACATCAATGTTAACCATACGAATTCAGCACATCATATAGAAAAATTGAAAAATACAGTAACACTCAGAAATAGAGAATACTAGAGACTACCCTCTGTATAAAAATTCTGTGCACTCTATACAGATATTAATAATTATGCATTGATTAGCAACTTGAAATTAATTCTGTGTTAATGCATTGAGCAAATTGTAATGTTTCATTTTTTGTTCAAAAAACTGGTTTACACAATTATGTTATTAGAAAGATTCTAATTGAAAGTTCACAGAATATGTAAATGTGGGAAATATGCAAATTGTAGTACATTTTGAAGGCATTGCAGTTTTATTTAAGTGGCTCAGCATCAGTAAAAGTTGCCTGCTTTCAATTGATTAATATTGAAGAAGGGTACTACTAAACAGCTGTTGATTCTTTGCATTTTTCACCAGCCTGGGTTTATCAGTACAACAGCTTAGATTGCACATTCAGGATTTGATGTTTAGGAATAACTGGAAGCTTATGAGAAATACTGTAATTCCTCAAACAACTGTCAAACAGTAGCCTTTGCCCCCTCTAAATCTACACACAAAAGTCAAAATATAAAAAATGTAAAAATAAAGAGAATAATATTATGTATAATTTGCAGCCATTACATGCAAAATTCAATTCAACTATTATGTTGAGTATTAATAATAATGGTATGTATAAATGGTCTGTCGATTACATGTAAACCCATACTATGAATTGGTTCAAAGCAAATTTACACTCTTGGGCATTTAAAAACCAAAGGAATCCCATCCTAGTATTTGAATTGCTATGAATTACCACTGCTTGGCCAGGACAGATAATCATTATTAGCCTTTATTTTCCTGCTAAAATCAACATCATTGTAGCAATTTGCTTTGCTGTTAACAGCTTATTTGGGATACCAGAATTTACATTAACCAGAGTTTATATTAACCACTTTCAACATGAAACTGCTTTCAAATCTCCTATATATCATGGAGAGGGCATTTATAGTATTATATGAAACCAATTTAGTAATTACAAAAAGTTACATGACAATTTTTATTTGAAATTGGAAAAAATTAATATTTTATGTGTATTCAACAGGATTTCACAATCTACAGGTATAAAAAATAATAATGTTTAGTTAAAATTTGATTCTGTTTAAGTGTGAAATTGAATTTGGTTTGAAGAATCATGAAGTTAATTTAATATTTAATGGCTAGGCAGAAATGAGCATTTTCTAGTCTTAGGCAGAGTTTTAACTAAATTATTTTCTCAAGAAATTTCCCAGCTCAATGGAGTTTTTTTTTCAAATTTTGCTATAATTTGGAATTTCTTGCACTAAAAATATTCATTAATAATGGACAAAATGCATTTTCCATTGAATTTGAGTTCAGCAATCAATGATGTCAAGTGGGTATAATTTTATACTGTAGAATCTGTACAAGTAGATTTATAGCCATATTCCAGTAACACTGTAATGATTTCCTTTAATTAATCCATTTAACCAACTGTAAAATTCCAATTAATCCAGCTTTCCATTCTTAGCAAGGTAAGGTATTACTAACAAATGTTTAGATCAAAAGAAGCAAGATGTTATCAGGTTCAAACACCAATGCTAAGCACTGAAACTCAAGGAGGAACCTGGAATGGTAAAGGATCACCAGTTGCCATTGTTCTCTGTGATTGTGTGTTGTAATTCCCTAGCAATTTAGTGTATTGATTGTTCTTGTTATTAATGATAATGGCAATAAATGAATGGGGGTGCATTAGCTTATTATAACTCTTACATATAAATAGCCCTACATGTATAACTAGATAACTAAACCCTAAGTACATGTGAACAATCAATGCAGTCAGCAGAAACTGGAAGTTTAACAGTCCTAATCAAAGGTCTTATATAATACTGTCTAAGATAACAATTACAATAAACAACATGTAATACAGTTCAGGGCTTATAGGCACTTGTATGTGTAATAAAGCTTATTATAACACCTTAGTAATTTTGGATCTAAAAAGGGTTAGCCTAAAGGTAGGTGTGATGACATGAGTTATTATAGAAATAGAGCAATTGGAAAGCTACAACAAATAAAAACCCCTACATGTAGACTTAACATAAGAGCACACAGACATAGTAGTTCTTGCTACAAGCCTATTTGCTTTTTAAGATGCATAAGAAAAACTGCTTTCAAATGGTATTTAAAATATTTAATTCTAACAAGTGCAGGTCACATAAGAATTTTTAACCTATAATCAGCAGGCCATGGACATTGATAGACTCAATCTATTGTCTAGGATATGGGGAAATAGATGAAACATTAGAAACATATACCTTTATTCTGTTAAAACTTCCGGAAAGGTGGATTAAATTAATAAATGTGTTAAAAAGCATACTATAACAATCCTTCTAAGATCCTATCCTAAGAACCTCAACTTCATTATGATTTGGAAAAATTATTGAAATTTAACTTTCTAATACCTATTTCAACCTTCTTGAACTCAAAATCACTATGTTTCAAAATGAAATTAACATAATTTCATTTTAATTGGCACTGGTTGCCTTGGACTGACAATATATACAAATGAAACAAACACAAACATGGCAAAGCCTATTATATTTGTTATCATGCCAGTCATAAGAAAATATATGAACTTCTTCAAAATCCTGATTTTTTATATTTTAGGTTCCTGGTTTAAAACATTTGCTGCTTGGTTTATATAGTGGTCAAGAGATCTTTATTCCATTGTTATGTTTTCAAATGGAAATTATCATTGATTTTCCTTAAAATTATGAGTAAATTTATACATGTATCAGTGTAATATTAGCTGAAAACTAAAAATGTAAGAATATTATAGTTTTGCATTTAGTGTGGTCCACCCTGCACATAATGCCACATGCCACAACTGGTCTGTACAGATGTTTGACTTGGAGAATGTATTCCTCAATTTCGTCATTTTTCTGGTATGTTGTATTGATGAGTAATTGTGAGTATTGATAAGTCTTGTACTGGCTGCATGCAGTTGGAGCATGGAAATGGTTCTAAACATTTTGGATAAGTAATTGGTAATTTAATTTCATTGAAGTATCTAGTGTAAGACAGCAATTATAAGGTTTGTGCCTATGAGAAAGCTATGCAAGTACATGTTGAACTATGAGGTTTTGTTAATATGAGAAGAATCATTTCTCAAATGCAGGTGAGGTGTCATTGGATTTTTCCAAGAAGCAGCATGGAGGCATTCAAATCTTTAAATTTTTATCAGTTGCCACTAGCAGCAGATTAGATCAGAATATTTTTTATTTTTTTTGTGAAGTTTCAATTGCTTTTAATCTGTAATTAATTACATTTAATTTGTTATTTAGATTATTAAGAATCAGATTATCAATAGGTAATTGAGGTAATTGTGCCATCAGTGGTGTGAGTTTGCTAATGGTGAAATTAATCAAATGAAGACATTTTAAATTACTAAGTCCATAAATATTAATGTTGAATTGAGTTCATTTGTTGAGATCATGGACAATAATTTTATTGTAACATTTTGTTAATATAAATATATACCTACTGCCTAGTAGAAGTATTTGTAATGCAGTTTGCACTAAAGATATAAAATTGTTGGATTAAATTTGTGTGGTTTTTAATCAAGTGCACATTAAGTAATATTTTTGGCCCCTTTAAGAATTTTCTGAAATGGTGCCCCTGCTATCCAGCTGCTTGATTTAGTCCTTCATTTTATATTTTTCCCAATGCAATATGATTTTTAATTTCTCACTTTCACTTATCTGTGCACATATCATGCTTGTCATGCTAAGTAAGATAAACATAATGTAATAACATACCACTGTAAATGTCTTTTTTATCACAAAATTAGTACATTACAATTTGTTCAACTCATTCCAATTGAGTAATCCTGCTAGATTTAAAAATCTTTAAGTAATGTTGGATATTCATTAAGATGTTACTAGTGCTTTCCAAGGGACAAAAATTTTGCAATAAACAACTTTAGAAAAACTCATTTTTGTACTAAAACAGGATTCACCAATTGAATTTTTTAAATCATTTTTTCATGAAATTTCTGTGAATTCAACTTTTTTATGTGTAATTCAGCTTGTGTTTGATCTGGTTTTAGTGTGAAATTTGATAAAATTCTCCATTAAAATCTACAGACCATATTTGGAGCTATTTGGCTTACTCAAACTGGTTTCACTTTTTTGTGCATCATTTCTTAGCAGTAGTATAGAATTTATAGGCAGATTAGGATACCCAATTTGTCAAGACAAGCATAATCCTAATCTATTCTTATTGAGTGGTCTATTGTGAGACTAAAAATGTTTTAACATTAGTTCATGGACTGTGTCATCAAATCACATTTGAATTGGAAGCATTCTCTTAATACTGAAAGTAAACCTCTCAGAAAGAAACAAAATATAGGATGTTCCATAATCACTAAGGAGCAGATAAATAAGAAAAATTTTTGGATAAATAAGTACTTAAAAAAGTGGTTGAAAAGCCTAAAATATGTGAAGAAATACACAAATTAGATTTGCATAAATAGCAAATTTTCTAAATTTGAGGTTGAAATGCTCAGAGCATTTTCTTGCTTTTCTTTAAGAAGACTTGAAGACTTGCTCAACTGTGCATGACATTATAGGTGTATAAAAAAGCAGCTGGTGAATTTTTGAGTGCTTCCAATTCCATTTTTGAGAAAGACATTGAACAGTTTCTTCTCAGCCACAGTTCCCAGAACTGATGATTTAAACTCCTCCAGGATTTGAATTTCTGAAAATCATTATTCCATGGGTTTGTAGTTGATTTTGTAATGCCAACACAGGTTCCAGGGGTAGAAGTGATATGAGTTCAATTTCAGCTGTTGTTTCAGTGAAAGCTATTTTGAGATTTTCCACTAATATACCATCATCTTCTAATTATTCAACCCAATTTTTAATTTCAACAAAGTATTTGGCAATATGAATTCCACATTGAATACAAGCACCCCATCTTGTTATGACAGGACAGGGGGTAGCATTTGACTATTTGAGCTTTTTGCATATTATCAACTCACTGTACATGTACTTCCTGAAATGGAGAGGTAAAAGTGACTGAGGTCTCTCCAGAATATCTATATAAAACAGTTTTATTCATCAAGTCATCCATTTCTGGTGCTAAGCAACTATTAAATTTCTTAATTGTTATAATATAAATGGTTATGATGACTTTCTTTCTCACTATCACCAGCACTTAACCCATTGACATTGTCTGAGTAAAAATCAGCTACTGACTAGAAAAAACTTGATTTGTATGACTATATATGAGGTTTCTAATATTATTGGCTGCAGAAGTAATTTATTCATTTATAACAACAACTTGAATGGTTGCTGATGATTGATGATCAGGTGGACTCTATCAACTTGGTATAAAAGAAGGGGCATTTAGCATCTGTTCAAGCTAGTATATATTTTTCTCATTTTTTGAATCTAATTTTTATGCTGGGAATTCATTTTGCAATACAAAAATTTCCATTTTGAAATTTTTTATTCCTGTGGCTCAATTCTCTAGTAACTTGAAAACTTAATTGTGAAACACTTCTGCTTTTTCATACATGTGACTTTGTCTAGTCTGACATTTCATACTATGAATGTCTTACTTTGGAAACCTACTTGTTTTTCTAGATATTTAATAAGACCAATGAAGCCATCATAACTTGCCTTCAAGTCTATTAAATTCTTCATTGAACTTTGCATTTGATAAAAGTTGCTTGTTTACTATTCTTACATTTAGTGAACTGTTGAAAAATTATTAAATTTACCTTTTATTGGGACTCATTTTCTAACATTGCTTGTATGGAAGGGGCAACTAAGAAAATATATAGCTTCTATTCAACAAATAAAAAAATAGTGAGAAATAAATGGTTTGCAAAATATCCTTTAATCTTCCTGCTATGGTAGAAGCTTTTGATATTATTGCTTATCAACAGAGGGCCTATTGAATAACATAATGATTACCATATAATATCATTGTAGCATCATCCAAAAAAGCAACTAAAGCTGAATAACATCGAATGATTATTAATTGAAATTAATTGTAAAAATTTAGTTAATGAACTTTAGTTATTTTTGTAAAATGCAACTAAGATTTAATATTGTTCAAAATAAGAAAACTTGTTAGCCGATCAAGAAATAATTGACAAATTAAATTGAGCAAACTAATGCTTACATATGAACAGCCATATTGGCAGACGAATCATTTGAAATTTAAAATCGGCAGGTACTTTTGTAGAAATTTTATAAATAGCTTTGATTCAACCATAATTTTGATGAACAATAAATTCTTCGGAGTTTATTTAATTTTCACTTCTACTTTATCTGGTTTGATTATTTAGTAAAATGTACAGCTAGGCGAGTTGTGTCTAGTAGTGGCTGGAGTCCATCACGGGATTGATTC
>CABFPE010000031.1:310618-325768 GCA_900660155.1 Hofstenia miamia | reverse complement strand
TACATGCACTTATAAAACCTAACACTGTGATGATACCATGCCATGGGCTAGCACGAATATCTGGCAATTACAGATTATTTAATAGTGAGCTGAGACATAACAATGAAAATGAGAGTTTGTGTTTTCTGAATTGAGATAGAAATTAAGCAAGTGAGACAAATAGGGTAGCACCAGTCAATAGGTTAAGCACTTTACTTCTTGAAGTTCCACTTTGGCTGGAAGCCATAGGAATTGGTCATCTTGGTTCTTACCTAAAAGTAGTTCTGTTACTTGGATGAATTACCAATGTTATATCTATATATTATAAATTCTGTGTTATTCCTTTTTCTTGAATTGTGGCTGTTATGTAAACGCTATTCAAACCTTCTGCAGAGTCAATTAAGTTTCTAGTTAAGTTTCCCTACCAGCAAATGATTCTACAGTATTAGTTCCCATGAAGTAAGGGTGCAGCTTTCCACTGTCTATTTTTGACATCCTTTTCTCTCTATCTTTTGAATGCACTGTGCTCTCAAATGTGCTATCAGAGGGGGCATGTAGCTGTGTAATCCATAATGGTCTATTGGTGTTTGGCTCACCATCAAGTGAGTGCATGCTGATTGTTTCATCTGAGTTGCCCTTGAATTGGCTCACAGTTGGCACTTTCAGCAATTGACCAGCTGTGGGTTCCATTGATATGTCAGCCTCAAATTGCTTTTGTATACACATGGTTCTTCACCCACTCTTATCTTCCCCTGGAACTCCAATGGTCACACCACCCTCGAATCAGCAGTGTGGACTGGAGGGAAGGTTGTGCTGCTTTTCACCAGTTCTCTGCATGCCCTTGAATCAGCAGTGCAGTTCTGTGGGATGTTCACTGGTTCTCTGCTTGCCCTTGAATCATTGTGCAGATCTCCAGTGGGAGAGGCATTGTGTCTTTTGGTCTCCCTGCCCTTGAATCAGCCTTGGGGACTACTAGGACGCCTTCTCACTCTGCGCCTCTGATTAGTCATGGGTTGGTTCTCATCCCTTCTGTCTTCTGTTGGACGTCCAGTTCAAGACTGTCTTTGTATTCTTCTCCATGGGTTTGATGTTGTCATCTCCTCAGGTCTTCAGGTTTAGTGCACTCTCTTCCTCAATGGCTGTTGCATCTTGTTTGATTTTCCTAAATTCAGACAATAAGTTTACATCCCATATTTCAGGGTCATATATATATTTATCTCTTGCTGTGCATCTTGGCAGCACTCTTCTTTGTATGTCCTCATTGCCAATGTTTGCTTCACATTCTTTGTCAAAGCCTTCCTCCAGCAGACTATCTAGGTCATTCATATTGTATATAACCTCATTATAATTAACATGACTTATTTTAAACTTGGCATTTTCATTTAATATTGATTCTTTGATATCTGCTGTTGCCTGTTTCAAGTTTTGGAAATGCAGTAATCTGTCATTGTTTAACATGTACTCATTATTTGGTAATACTTGCATTATTTTATATGGACCTGACCATACTGTTTTTAACTTTCAGACCTGGTTTGTATCAGCTAATTTCATGGGTGTAAATGTGTAAACTGTGTCACCTAGTTTGTGCATGTGACCATAAATTTTTTTGTTGTAGTTACACTGTTGCATCATGGCTGATTTCTTTGTGTTATGACACATCATCTCTTGTATTGCCATTATCCAATTCCTCAGGTGATCCACATATTGGTTGTCTAACTTTCTGCTATAGGCAAAGTACTGCATTGATAATGGCATCACCGCCTCCCTTCTGAACATGGCTTTGAACAGTGTTATCCTGGTTGTCAAATGTATGGACATATTATAGAAATACTTGATCATTTAAATTAACTCTCTCCATTTGCGTCCTCCTACTCTTGAGGTTGTGACTCTAATCAATTTTATCAAAGTTCTATTCAGTCTCTCCACCACTCCATTTGCTTGTGGGTGATATGCTGTCTTTCTTTCACTTATGACTTCCAGTAGGCGTGCCATTTCTTGGAACAGGTTGCTCTCAACTTGTGGCCCCTTATCTGTGATTATCATCTCCATTGGCCTGAACTTCAGGATCCATTCTTTCATTACTATGTTCTCATTTGTTTCAGCCATTGTGTTCTTCATTGGGACCAGCTTTGCATATTTGGTGAAATTGTCCATCATCACTAAGAGGTACTGGTACCCCTCCTCATCTTTCAACAACATTTCCAAATCTAAATGTATGATCTCATTTGGTTTCATTGCTATGATCTTTTCTAGCAGTGCCCTCTGTGTTGGAAAATGTTGTTTATTGTGGAGGAGACACTCCATATGTTTGTTGATGATTTCTTCTGTGACCTTCCATATTGCTGTTGTGAAAAATCTTGCATTGAATGTGCCCTCTGTCTGTGTGATGCCCAAATGGCCCTTCTTGTGGATTTTCCTTACTAGTTCACATTTAAAGTATACTGGTATTGCAATTCTATTGGTTTGTCCTTCCACATATAGGAGTCCATTTTTGTTCCTTTTCCATCTGTACCTCTTGTAGCAACTCACAGTTAACTTTGATAGTTTCACACTTGGTTCTTGTAATTTTCTTATGATTTCACTTAATATCACATCATCCTTCTGTTTTTCTACAATTTCAGACTCTGATATTTCCTCTTTTATTGCAATTGGTAGCACTGCTTGTCCCTTCTTATCAATGTTCATCTCCAGAAGTCCCTCATACTCTGTGTGTGGTAGAAATTGGAATTGCTTTTTCTCTCCATCTTCCTTGGTTTCATCTCTCTGATACTCAGGAAGTGCAGTCCAAAAGTCAGCATTCATATGCAGTGTCTCTCTTCAGTGTTTGATCATGAAGGTGAATTCATTTAGGTATTCAATCCATCTTGAGACTATTCCCAATTTATCACCTGAAAACTTTTTGAGCCATGTCAATCCACTGTTATCAGTGCAAACTCTAAATTGCCATCCTATTAGGAAGTGCCTAAACTTTTTTATGCTCTTGATCAGTGCCAGCATCTTCAATTTTGTTGACCCATAGTTCTCTTTACTTGGTTTCAACTTGTGACTAAAGAATTGTATGGGTACTTCCTTGCCATCTTTTATTTGTCCCAGCATTGCTCCAATTGCTACATTGCTGGCATCACAGTCCAGTATAAATGTTTCATTGTAATTAGGCATGTTCAGTGATGGCAATTTTGCTAGTTCCTTTTTTATCTTGTTAGCTCCTCCTGCTCCTGCCATGTCCATATAAATGGTACTGACTTTCTCATCAGCCCCATCATCTTGGCAGTCTTCCCTGCAATGTTGGGGATAAACATGCCATAATAATTGAAGAAGCCTATTATCCTCTGGATATCCTTCTTGTTGTTTGGTTTCTCTATTCTCCTGATCATATCTCTTGCATTATCCTTCATGCATATTTGCCCTTTTTCAATGACTCATCCTAGGAATATGATTTTTTCCTTGAAAATGTTGCACTTGTTTCCATTGATTCTCAGGCCAGCTTTTTGGAGGATTGATAATGTTCATTCCAGTTTCTGCAGGTGTTCCTTGATCATATCACTTGTCACAATGATGTCCTTAATATATGCATTCACTCCATACTCCATCTTGTGTTTCTTATTTTTCAACACTTTCATTATGTATCTTTGAAACATTGCAGGCATGTTGCAGAGACCAAACGCCATATATATCCATTCATATAGGCTGTAGGGAGTTATGAACGCCATTTTTTCTATGTCTTCCTCTTCCATTCTCACCTGCCATTATGCTTTGCATAAGTCTATTGAAGTGAAGTACTTATGTTTGCACACTTCATATAGCATGTCCTCTATCCTTGGCAGCGGGTATGAATCTTTTTTTGTTACTTCATTCAACTTCCAGAAGTCTATGCATAACCTGTGTTTCTCTCCCTGTTTCATGAATACCATTGGTGTGGTGTATGGGCTTTCACTGAGTCCTATTATTTTGTAATCAATCAATTCATTGAGTATCCTGTTGTATTTGTCCTTCATCTGCTCTGGCACTTGCTTACTGACAGTTTTATTGGTTTGTTTTTTGTTGTAATGATCTTGTGTGTTTCACCAATCACTTGTCCCACACCTATTTCTCCATAGGTGAATATTCGTTTGTGTTTCTCTAGCACCTTTCAAAGTTGTTGTAATTGTGCTGTGCTCAGGTGTTGGTATTCCTCTTCAGCCAATTCAGGTATTTTATACTGATCTTCTTCTTTGGCTTTTGTCCCCCTGCCATCGAGTAGTCCATGGGGAGTACTTGCTACATTAATGGTTTTTGTTCCACTCACCCTTGAGTCAGCAGTGTGGAGTACCTCCTGTTTTTGTTTGTAAGTCCTTGAGTCGACCATACAAACTACTCTGCTCATCAATGTCTTCCATTGCTCTCCAAATAGCTTTGATACTAGTGTAGAGTCGCTCAGGGAAATTTAGTGCTATTTATATCTTTTTATTTCGATCTAAATCAACTGTATTTTGACGTCACTATGACGTTCCTTTTTCGAGATTAGTTTTGTTGCTATCAGTTTTGTGTCCCCTCGTCAGTGCTTTAAATTAATCCCTTTGTTGTTGTAAATCATTATATCTGCTGTTATCATATCTTCTGTTTTCACTCCATGCATGCTCCATTGATACAGTTACAATTTTATATCTTCCTCCAATTTGAAGACTATCATTGACGACTTTCCTTCTTGTTCTTTGATTTTGATTTCCTCTTCCCATACTTTGATCATTCTGTCAGCATAATTTATTACACATCCATTTTTGTCAGGAAATTGTCACCTAGTATTACCTCATAGGGCAGTAAATTGTTGTGGGTATCTATTACCACTAGTGTTTGCTCAAAGGTTATGTTTGCTATTTTAATCTGTACTGCCTCAATCTTGCCTTTCTTATCTATGTACTCTCCAGATGTATTAATTAGTCTTTTGTTCAAACACTGTAAGTCATCTTGTTTAAATCCCAGTTTTATCATGCACTCATCCATTATTATTGATGTTGCTGCTCCCATATCAATTGTTGCTTTTGTTAAAATCCCATTTATCATTATCATTATTGTATTATTGTTATCCAAATTCATCATAATCATTATTGGTGCTCAGTTTTTTTGAATTGGTGCTCTGACTAGTTTTCTGATTCTTCCTCTGTTTGGGGATCCTCTACCAATTCTGATTCAGATTTGATTATGTCCTCATTGTCATAATACACTTCTTCCTCTCTGATCATATTGATTTGTTTTCTGCACTCATCCTTCCTGTGACCCTTTTGTCCACAAGCATAGCATTTTATGTCTCTTTCTCTTACCTTTTTCTATTTCCCATCCTTGTTTTTTATGTTGATGAATTTTTCTGCTTTCTTCTCCTTGTATGCCTTGGTGTTCCCTGTCTGTGTTTTGTAGTTATTTCTCTATTCTGTTGGCTTTTCTTTATTCCATATTGCCTTTTCATAGATGCAAGCATTATTCTCTATTGTTGCCTGTATGTCTATGGCTTTCCTGATCATTTTCTCCAGCTTGTCATCTACATCACACTTGATTTCAAATTGTGTAGGGGTGTTCTCTGGAATTCCTTTGCAGATGTGAGAAAAAAGGTCATACTTGGAATATGTGCTTTCTCTTGAACTGAGTGTCAATAATCATTCTATCTGTTGGATATAATTTTGGATGTCACATTTTTGTAGAATTTAGTATAATTCAATATTGGTTTTTGAAGCTTTCATTTTCAAAATAGTCTACAAAGTTTCTGATTAATAGTGTGTAATTTCATTTTGTGTCCACATCAAGGAGTAAGTAATGTTGAGTGGCTGCCCCTGTTAAATATAGGGGGAACCTTGTGGCTGCTGCCCTTTGTTTCACCTTCCTCTCCACCATCATAATCTCAAACATTTGAAGCCATTCCAAAAATGGCAGGTTGTAGCTGTCCACTTTCCCATTAAATTTAGGCAGAGTTGCCTTACATGGTATTGTATTGTTGTGACTATTTTCTGGCAGCATCAAGTTCTCATAGATTGGTTTCTTTTGTCTAGTCATTTGTTCACTAACTGTGAGTTGACTTGTCACCACTCTTGTTATCTCATTGATAATTTTCCTTTTTCCTTTTCTCTTCTTCCTCCTCTTCCTCCATTTCTCTGAAGTGTTTTTTAAAATTCGTGTTTGGTGCTCATAAGCTCCTTTCCTCTCCCTGTTCAATTGTTTTTTCATATGTTGCTGTCACTTTTGGATTTTCTCCTTTGTTTTCTCGTAGTTTTTTCAGTTTCCATCTCAGATCCTCTATCTCTCTCTTCTGATTTTCATGATCTTCATCTCTGTCTAACTCTGTTGATCTAAGTTTATCTTTGAGCTGTTCAATCTCTTGGGCTTGGATATCATTGTCAAAGATTAATTGCCTATTTGCATCTTCCAATTGTTGGCATATCTTTTCCCATTTCTGGTTCTGTTTTTGAAAGGCTTTGTTTGACTGTGCCAGCTGCTTTGTTAATGCCTTAATATCTCTCTGGAAATTATCATTTTGGTTATCCAAATGGTTGTTCATTTCAATCTTCAGTTTGCTTAGTACATTCTCATTCTCTTGTTCCAGTGTGAACATTGTTTCCATTAATTGTTGTATCTCAGCTATCAATATCATTTCCATTTCATTTGTTTGGCATAGGATGTTTAGAACTTCATTGGATCCTGTTTCTGGGGACATGTGTAGGGTTTCCAGTTATATGAGGGATACATCTGTCTCTGAATGCACTCTCCTGGGGGGGTTGTTCTGTTTGTGCCTTTCATGGCACTACCTTTTTTCCTCATGTGTTTGGCATCTTTAATTACAAGTAGTAGTGGCTGGTAGATCAGTGTGACTCATTGTCTTTCCCCTGCTCTACATTAGGTATAGTTGTAGTTGTTGACTCCTTGCTGGCTGTATATTACATCTGCTTCCTTGCATGTTTTCTGCTATTTGGTTGCTCTGGTTCTTTTTTGAATTAAGTTCTGAGTTCAGATGTTGAACTAACTGTAGAATCTGCTACCAGGTGTTGATGTAGGTTAAATGATTCTTTTAAATTATTATCTCACTTCAAACACAGTTAGGGATGCACTCATGTTAGCTATTTATTGTACATATTTCTGTTATCTTCCCTTAACTGAAATAACTGAATACTATTTAGGTACTCCACCATCATAGCTCTGCTCTGTGGGTGATGTATCTGTGGCCTCTGGCTGACTCTGATCTCTGCATCTTTTCACTCATGTTTCCATAGCTGATTTAAGTAGCTCTTAACCTCAGCTCAACAAAGTTCTTATGTGTTCCCTATCCTAACTCAGTGTAGTTCTCAATGCTAATTGTAACTGACTTTAACTCAATTTGAATAGTGTCTTTAATTCATTACACAACCCTGCAATGTCACTAGCTGCTTAATAATTATTACTTCAGCCATTACCAAAAACTATTGGCTTTAATTAAGTTAATAAAATTAAGTTACAGAATAACTTACAGCTTCCTACCTTACATTTAAATAACATAATACATGCTCAGTCAATTTATTGGTCTATTATAGGTCACCTAAGTCTATCAGACAAAATATGTATAACCTATGTTAGGCTATCCAGCCCTTTCTTACCAATGTTGATTATTGATTACATGTAAATGATCAAATCAATAGCCAGCTAAATGGAGAAAAACTCCTATTCATACACCTAACATAAATGCAGGTTCATGGTTTGGATCAAGGACCCTTGAGTCACTCCCAATATGTTCCCAAACCACTACTACTGCATTTACCATTTAGCTTCACATTCTGTATAAATAATCAAACTGATATAAAATCTAAGAATAAGATTTTCAAAGAATTTACTTCAACAAATCCTAAACTGATTTATGCTCTATTTATAGTTAACTTTGAAAAAGTACCTGTGATTCAAAATGAAAATTTATGTTGTCTGCCAAAATGGCTGAAAATAATGGAAGCGACTTCGCCCCCTTCATTTTGTCAAAATTCTACGACAAGTACTAATTTGCTATATTATCACTTGGTTGCTTTTTACAAAGATAATTCTAATAATTGAACTTAAATTGTTTTTTATAAATAATCATAATTTGATCTTAGTTTCAACTAATCATTTGTTCTTCTTTCTTCATTAGCAGCATTTTCTTTGGATTATGCTACAATTGAATGTCAATTGTACAGAAAATGACTAAAGGGATTAAAATCGAATAATGTGAAATTCATTTGTCATGTGGCAGCCAATAAAATTCTGATTGATTGATTTTTGAAAATGTTCCTTCATAGCATGTAATATTCAAAGTTATTTCAAAAATTGTTGATTTTTGACAAAAAGCTGCCATGAATTGTACAAAAAACTAGCAAAGTTCTGTGGAATCTTAAGGACATTAACATTCATATTCTTTTTGAAAATGTTGCATACTTTAGAAGAAATTACACAAAATAATATTTCCTAATGTATTAAGATAGGTTATATTGAGCATTTTTGAGCACCATTTGTCAGGATAAAGATTTTTCAGCGAAAAATATTTCATCTAATGTGCCCATGTCCAAGTGCTAAATACAATTTTAATATTTAGAGAAGGAAACTATTTGCAATTAATGAAGTAACATTGTAAAATTGGTCAGTAGATGGTTGTTATTTATCAGCCAGCTCACATGCTTTTTGTTTTTACTAGTGACTAGTTATTTGTTTGTTCTTACATATTGTTATTATCCATTGTATATAAGACACAGCAAAGCATCTGTAAATAGAGAAAATGTTAAGTTAAATTGTGTTCTCTTGTTACTTAGTTGAAATCACTGTTTCTCTAGTCAATGTTCACCTTAGCGACCTTCTGCTTTGACATTATGTCCTCTGGCATAGTTCTCTCTACTTTCAACCCATTGATTCTAAAACATCATAGCAAGTTCATAATTTTTGCATGAATTATTCTGCAATAAATTTACGCATTGTAAAAACAATTTCACAGGTGAAGTTATTTGCAATAATTAGTTTATAAGCTAAATGTAGAATGTTATGCAATTATTTGTAATTTTAAATTTCTTACGAAATTATTAAAACAAGTCAAATGCCATAACAATATTTGACTAAGTTACCTATTGGTCGTTTAGTAAAATCTATTAAATTTGTAAAATTTGCAGACATGTATGGTGTTCTTACGTATTAAAAACGAAGATTAGTCGCTTTAGCTTTGTTTGCTTTTGCTAGCTTACTTCCTCGGATGTATGGAAGTTGTTTTTAGCCTGAATTAAATGGGTTGTCATATATTGGAGCTAACATGATTATGTATAATTCGAAATAGGCGTGGATTAGCGTTTTTCAAGAATTATCTAATTTTTTAATGTTTAATATTTGTTCAAGCGACCTCTACACCAGGCCACGACAACGTCTGAACGTGAATATTTATTGGGGCTGGCTTCGTTCTATATGATAGTGTGGCGAACTTGTAGAATACCGACACGCGTAACACGCGGACTAAATAAACACTAATTTAGTGTCAAAAACGATAGGAAATACAATAAAATACTCAAAAAGTTTAAAATATAATCGATATAGACCGATACCTTGTCATAATTCAGCATATATGTAGCACGCGGTAACACGCGATAGCACGCGGTATATATTTAAGCAATATAGCATATAAAAGCACGAAGTTATATAAAAATAATTATCTTTAACTGAAAAATAACAAAATATAATCGTATAATTAAGCAAATCTATAAACTTTTGATTTAAATCAAGTCTTTATCTTAAGTGAAATATCTTCATTAATTGGAATAACAATGGTCCTTTTGGCTCTTTTACAAGCAAAATACATATTAATTCAATTGATCACAATTTTTGAAGAAAAATTTGTATAATACAGTTCAGGGTTTTCAAATCAAGTTCGAGTTTTTACGTTACGAGTTCGAGTATTTTCTTAAAGAAAATTCTGAGTTCGATCGAGTTTTCTTCTATTTCCGAGTTTGTTTGGTAAAAACATTTATTGTACAGTCATTCTAAGCTAAAAATAGTTGTTTGCGATTGGTAAAGAAATTGAAATTTAATTTTTACGGTATTTTCGATCGTGTTCGAGTTTTGATGATTTCTCTTTCGAGTTCTTATGATCAAGTTTTGCGGGCTTTTTCGAGTTTAAGTTCTTAACATTCCCGGTACTCGAAAAGTTTGATAGTTATATTAAATAAGCCGTAAATTTCAATTTAATTAATTAATTTAGTAATATGGATTTTCAAAATTGTAATATTACTACAATTTTCATTTCATTATATTACAAACTAAGGTTTATTAAGGTTTGCTTTACTATTTAGTCGATAAAATAATCAAATTTTTATTTAGTGTTATTGCTAGATTCTGAATAAGTAACGAATGCCTGTCGAAGCCATCACCCCATATATAGCCAAATTTAATTTTTTGACAATTCATATCATTTTAATATATAATCGCTTATAGTGTATGACAATTTTCATTGTAATAGTGTTTTTAGGTGATTTGTTTTCGCTGAAATTTGCTGTAGCCCTTCCCATTAATGAAGAAATTTACAAAAAAAGTTTATAGATTTGCTTAATTATACCACAATATTTTATTTTTTAGTTAAAGATAATTATTATTAAATGACTTCGTGGTTTTAATTGCTATATTCCTAAAATATATACCGCGTGCTATCGCGTGCTACAAATATGCTGAATTATGAAGGGGTATCGGTCTATATCGATTATAATTTAAACTTTTTGAGTATTTTATTGTATTTCCTATCGTTTTTGACCCTAAATTAGTGTTTATTTAGTCCTCGTGTTGCTATTCTACAAGTTCGCCCGCGGTATATATATACATATATATTCGCCGTTTGTAATTTATACAGAATTTATATTCGTCATTTATAATCATTTTCATATATATACGCCGTTTGTAACAATATTCGTCGTTTGTAACCAAAAATTTTTTTTTATATTAATGAAGTTGCAAATTTAACAGTTTCTTAATCATATGCATTACACTAGTGCCTATTCCATTTATTAGAGCCAATGCCTTCCATAGTTGATTAATTTCTTGGCTACAGCAAACTCGAAAGTCTTGAACTTCAATAACCATATAATATTGTTAAGTACATAGTAATCAAAGGTATTATACCATATCCTATAAATCTTTAAAGAAATTTTGTAGATGTAGTTTTTTAATTTGGAAGCTAATGAACTAGGTTCGAAGTCCATCCAGCATTATTCACTGAGATATTAACGATTTATTCCCCAAAATATAGGATCATGCCGGTATAGTGAGTTGTTAAATGAAATTTCAAAAAAAAACAAAGTAGTCCATAACCTATGCATCTTTAAAGGACTTTAGTAAATGACAAACGACGAATATTTGTGAAAACCAGCAAAAAAAAATTTTTTTTTCATTATAAATTTTTAGACCCATTAATCANAAACTAAGGTTTATTAAGGTTTGCTTTACTATTTAGTCGATAAAATAATCAAATTTTTGTTTAGTGTTATTGCTAGATTCTGAATAAGATTAAAGCTCGTAATGAATGCCTGTCGAAGCCATCACCCCATATATAGCCAAATTTAATTTTTTGACAATTCATATCATTTTAATAGATAATCGCTTATAGTGTATGACAATTTTCATTGTAATAGTGTTTTTCGGAGAGATTTGTTTTCGCTGAAATTTGCTGAAGCCATTTACTAAAAATCAAAACTTAATTTAAACCAAAAGTTTATAGATTTGCTTAATTATACGATTATATTTTGTTATTTTTTAGTTAAAGATAATTATTATTAAATGACTTCGTGGTATTATTTGCTGTATTCCTAAAATATATACCGCGTGCTTCCGCGTGTTACCGCGTGCTATGAATTTGGTTAATTATGTAAAGTTATCGGTCTATATCGATTATATTTTAAAATTTTCATGTATTTTATTGCATTTCTCATATTTTTTACACTCTAATAGTGTTTATTTTGTCCGCGTGCTCCGCGTGTCGCTATTCTACAAGTTCGCCAAATTAGTGCAACACAGAAAACTTTGTTTTGACAAATCCAGGAAAAAATCGTCTTTTCGTTTGCAAAAGTTATTCAAGTTAATTTTTGCATTTCTCCTTCTTTAACATTGACAGCGAATGGCTTAACACAAAATGTTTAATTGTAACGGAAAAATTCTTCATAGACCTTTCTATACTATGCAAATTAACTAAATTTAGAAAGGGCATCTGCTAGGAATGCCAGTGCTCAACGTGTAAAATGAACTAGTTTGGACTAAGAATTGACGTTTCGTTGCGGAAATGTATTCGGCAACGTGAACCAAGGATTGTAGTAAATCTTCCAGGACTTTCTGGATATTCCCTTCTATTAATAATAAAATTAGATTAATCACAAAAAGTTTAGTTGATTTGATACCTCCAACAAAAGATCCGTATTAAAGAGCAATTCTAGTCATATCAAATCTCCGAGTTTCAATAGTATGCGTAGTTGTAATAATTACATACACCACCACGGCGATAATGGACACACCGTTTCAATATCATCGCTTTAGCAAAAACCGATTCGTAAGAATTCATTTATCTGTGCCAATTCATTGGAGACTTTCAATTTTCTACAATTTTGAGAATAGATCAATAAATGAAGTTGTCACTTTGAATGTTAAATTTGGATTTATCAGCATACATGCTACTAGAAATATCTTTCCAAAAAGATTAACAAAAATGTTAAAAGCAGAAGTAGTAGATGAAGCTTGTTTGAAATTTATTGCAAATGCATCAAATATTTAGAGAAAATAATATTAATATATATGTTTATATTAATAGTGTGATAATTTTTTCCCAGTTGCTTATCGCAGTCTGAAAATCTTGAATTGTATTGCGTATATCAGCTGATGTCCTATTTGTACACTTTTACCTGGAGGTGGCCTTGTACAATAAATGGAAGAGCATCTCTGAATACAGATGGGGGTACAGTAGTTACTGAAATCGTCCTTGCACTGTCTCAAAGAGAGACACAGTTACAAAATAGCGAAAAAACTTTAAATAGTTAAATTTTTGACGTTTGCAAAGTTTAAAAAATAAATTCAGAAAATATTATTTAAATGAATATTTTAAAAAATGGTGAGTAAAATAAAGATTACAAATTCTGTGTGTGTCCCACCCTTAACTTTACATTTGCGGGGAGAGTACAGTTTACAAACTTCAAAATTTGGAGATACAATTACGTAGTTAGGCAATCTTCTTTTCCATTTAGCTGCTTCATCAGCATTATGGGGAAACGATGGAACTTCGCATCATATCCACTGGTACAATAACCAACACAGCGTTTTCGAGGCGTATTAAGTGTTGTAAGATAAAAGCTTTTATATATTCTCATACATTAATGTCATAATAGAAACTAATTCTAAATGTAATATGTAATGAAATAATTACTAAAATTTAAAGAATTTTCTCGGCGGTAGTTAATATAACGTATTAAGTTTTCACAAATTTTTCGTGATGTTTTTTCGGCAATCTAATAAGTATTTTATTTGATGCTAAATATATTTTTTCTGATTAGAATATAATTTTTTTACATTACATCATGTTTAATATAAACCGGCCTCTTAGGCTACTACACTAAACATATTATAGGTATATATAATATAGTTTAAAGAACGATTAGAAATTCATCGATGTAGACCGATAATTTTCATGATTAACCAAATTCGTAGCACACGATAGCACGCAATCGTTCGCGGGATATATTTAATCTTGATGTCAGTATCAAACTACGAAGACCTAAAAAATAATTATTTTATTAACAAATTACAGGAAATCTATAAATTTTTGTTAAAAAAGTCAGCAGTCACTCATTGATGAAGGAAAAAGGGAAGAATATTTTNTTAACAAATTACAGGAAATCTATAAATTTTTAGTTTAAATATAAGTTAGCCTTCCAAATACATTTTGTTAAAAAAGTCAGCAGTCACTCATTGATGAAGGAAAAAGGGAAGAATATTTTTTATGAATATGTACAAGGGTTAATTTTAAACAATTGATTGGTTACGAAACAATCACTTAAATTACTCATTCTTGCATGTCAGCAGGATATATTGTGTGTCACGCACGTAAAAGGACAAAATATTGATGCAGTGTGTGAGGAAGCATGCACTAGTAATTTTGCATCACACGTTGTATACAATGTAATATTGCTTACAAGAAGGCTAGATACTAGAATTAAAGCATTGCGAAGACAATATAGACGCATCGGGAGTTGGAAAATTCACATGTACACCAAATGCAAGTAAAATGTGTTACTTACCTGCGAAATTTATCCGCCCCACATCTAACATTTTGGAGTGTTTCTTTAGTAACGCAGAATACACCTACAGTGAACATTGAGATGTTGTCATCGAGAATAATTGATGTTTGTTGTATATATTGTGATAAAAAAAGTAGGTGGTGTGTAGAATATAGGCATAAATTTTGCCGTGAACAAATATATAATTGGCAATTAATTGAGTTAACTGATTGGAAAGTTCAATTAATTGTTTGGTTGCAAAATAATTGATTTTTATGATCCCATTTAATTTTTTGAACTATGAATATGTTCGTGGGAATGCATGTTGGACTTTAGGGAATTTGGCAGATAACTTTATGACTCTGAATAATAGTGACACAGATATGATTCATGAAGTATCACAAGAGGTTCTCACTTCTTGCCTCCCCGCTGCAACAATTGCCGCGAAAGATCGACAGAAGACTAAGTATAATGCTGTTCGAGCGATTGGATCAATTTTGAATTGTCTACCACTGTCAATGATTGAGGATGTCAAGTTTGAAATTGTTATTCAAGAAAGTGCAGATGCACTGATTTCACTGATCATCAAAAGTATTTCAAAGGTGAGGTGAAATGCATGCTATGCCGCTCGGCTAGTGCTTTTAAATGATCATTTGCGAAGTCATTTCTCTAAAACGATTATTCTTCCGATCATTAGACAATTAACAAATACACTTCAGTCGTAGTAATTTCAAGGTCAAAATCCATTGTTGCGAGGCGCTNAAGTCATTTCTCTAAAACGATTATTCTTCCGATCATTAGACAGTTAACAAATACACTTCAGTCATGTAGTAATTTCAAGGTCAATCCATTGTTGCGAGGCGCTTTTGAGTGCTAAATCTGCGGATTTTTCATACAATGATGGATGTAAATTGCGGAAAACTCTCAATAT
>CABFPE010000031.1:224414-307303 GCA_900660155.1 Hofstenia miamia | reverse complement strand
TTATATATATATATATATATTCACATTTGATTAGATCAGTAATGTTTTTTAAAACGTCATTAAAACTCCAAGATTCTGCCTGTTTGCTACAATTTAGCTACAAATTTTATGCCTTATAGCTTGATGTTTTATATATTACATTTTTTGTATTCGAATTGGTTATAGAAAACATCATCTATAACTTACTATCTGAATTGGCTTTAGAGTTTTTCTAATGTATATTTGAAAATCCAGCAATTTTGCAGTTGGTGTCATATTTGACAAAAAATTGCGGTGACTCTAATTGTAATCAATAAGACAGTTATTACATGATGTCTCACTATAATAAGTATCTGATCTGCATAAGCTATGTATTGTATAAATTAAGCACAATTATCTGTTATATTTATATTGATTTCAAATAATAATTGTATTTTAAACCTAGTGTGTCAAATAAATATGTTATCAGTTGTGGAGAATAGAAGTGCCATCAGTTTCTTCGTTTTGCGCCAATGTGATCCAGCCACTATTCTACAAGAGCTTTCTCGTGCGTGTGGTGATGAAGCCTCAAGTATGACAACCGGATATTACTAGATACAACATGTTTAAAAAATCAAAAAGAAATTATCGGAGAAACATGATCTAAAAGTACAAAACGACAGTAGAAATACAAACAAAGCGTTGGCAGAGATCAATTTGTTGAAATGCATAGACAAGGAAGAATTAGGAGCAGCAGTAGAACAAGAGTATTTGACTTCGCGCATAGAGATTTCTTCAAGTGAGCGATGACAAGCCTCATGAACGATGAATGGCTCGCACACAAAGCATCATCAAAACATTCATTTCATTAAATTTTCTAAAACATCGAAATTTAACTCACCCATCTGACTGTTGCAGTTGATGACCAGACAACATCCTCACCATGACGATTTATCCCTGATTGGATATTCAATCCATCTGATATTGATGGCCTACAAGGGAACTTGCTGGAGCTACGTAACGATTATGAAGACCAAATGAGCTACAAGTAAAAGAGTTTCATTGCTATGTAAATGACACCGACCACCTTCTGTTGCAGCAAAATATTCGCGCCTCTTGTTGACTGTGGGTTTTCACGTATAAAAATGATCTGACTAAGCCAAGAAATCGACTTGATATCACAGAACGCAGAGATATTAGAGTGGGTTGAGAAATTTGACACGAAATTTGAAGAAGTTGGTGAAGCAGCTCCAACCCCGGGGATCTCATTATCTGTTAATTGCCAATATTGTATTTGGACTTTTCAGTGTTTGCTTTTGTAACTCCTTGTACATAGAATTTGATTAAAATTTTCTTGTTTCATCTAAGTAGGCAATGAACCAACAACATTGGAAAAGATTGGCCACCACTGATCTAAACTATGATTTCTTTATTAGTGAGATGATTTGTAAGTCGACAAATTTGATGAACTTTGTATTGACACTAGAAACATCATTGTGTCGGATTTGACAGACTGTTAAACGTGTAATTCGCCAGAAATAACTGTGATTGATTAATGCATTGTTATTAAACCGCAGGATTATCATATTTGTTGATTCATTTGATTTTTGACATTAACTAGCAGATGTATATATTTTGAAAAATTAAATCTAGTTTGTAACAACATGGATTTTTAATTTTTAACACATTTCTGAGGTATTAATCACATACAATGAGCAAAATGTTTTCTCGGATAATTTCGCAGATGAAATTGAATGTTTTGAATGGGATTTCAGCTGACGATAATTCTTGCAACTGGAACCGAGACAAGATTACAGAGATTCCCCAAGTATTATTAATATATCAATTTATACAGAGCGGTTAAAGGTAAAGAGTTGATGCCTATGTCTTTACACTTACAATTTCTGGATCTTGTCTTTTTTTAATAAATTATTTAATAGATGCTATGACATTGATATCGAATTCGATTCAACTTCAAACTCTTCTTATTGTTTCAGAAGTTCAACTATACGATCGTATTCTCAATGCAGAACCAAATTGAAGTCAACTGATAATTTCTTCCTGAACAGATGCTTCATTCTTGCCAATCACATCGAGAAGACAACTGATATCAGACTTGCCAATAAACCATCGATTGTTAAGAGGAAATTGAAAGAATTATTTTGTAACCCAGTATGCCAAAAAAACTTGCAAGATGTATTTAAAATGTTTATGTTGTTAGTTGTTGCTATGAGATATATATAGATATATAAATAGATAGATAGATAGATAGATAGATAAACGTATATTTGAGCAATTACAAGGAAATAAAAAGATATTTCAGTCTGTAAGGGAAGCCATGTGAGGGAAGAACTGTTTTGATCTTATGCTTACATGGCAAGAGAAGTGCTTTAGATGTCCAGATAGGGTGTGTTTTTCGGAATAGAGGCTATGAAGTTGATGAGTTTGGTGGGAGCAACTAATGAATAGCTTCTTTGCAAGAAGATGTTTCATGTGATGGAAACTAGGCACTGAGAGTTGAGGGGAAATGATACTCACTGCTTGGTTCAAAAGGCGTTGAACTTTGTCCTCAACTGTCCGTCTGATACCAACAAAAACTGGAGAGAACAATAGCTGAGAGAATGCATGAGCGAAATACTAAAAGGAGCACACCTTGGTCATACACAGATTTAAGTTGTCTAAGGAGGGCAAGGCGAGAGGAGGCCTTCTTGATGCAGGAGTTGAAATGATTCTGAAAGGTGAGACGATTATCGACAATGACGCCCAGAATTTTCAATCGATTTACAATCAGGAAGAAGAAATGTGGCTGTTTTAGAGCGGGTGATAAGCATCTGCTGGCATTTCCGCTGGTTGAGTTTTAAGTTATTAGCTTGACAAAACGAGGCAACTTGGTTTGCCTCCGTCCCAACTTTAGAGGAGCATTTGGTAAGTTTGGTGACTGTGATTAAATCGTCAGTGTATTTGTTTAGATAACTTTTATCAGGATTGAGATCTGACATATAGGTTATGAAAAGGATGGGACCTATAAGAGAGCCCTGGAGAGCACCTGAAGTGATTTTGAAACTGCAGCTCTAGGTGATTGGTAAAAATTAATATCATCTCAGGCCTGCCCGGCAATTGCCGGATTTGCAGGCCTGTCATTTCTGACCACTACCCTCATATATTTTCTAAAAACCTTTTTCATTGATTTATATTTTGACCATTTTTGTTGATTAATATGGTTCTAAGTACAAATTCGATATATTAATGAAATTCTCCACTCTCCCGCTGTCACTCTACTTCCATGCCTGTGATCTCCTCCTGTTCAATCGACTACTGACTCACAAATTGGATCTTGATCCTTTTGATTTCATTAAGTTCTCTAATTCCTGCTGCACTCGCTCTGATGATGTTGTCACCTTCTCCATTCGTCGTACGAAGAAACATCGCACCCTTCACTCGTTTTTCAATCGTGCTTGTACTGCTGCTAATTACATCTTGACTCTCAACCCTCCAACAGCGATTGATTTCTTTTCCCTGCCACCGAGCTTCAAGAAATCTTTGATGGCTTTCCTCTTTGCTGAGCCCTTCTCCAACTTCGCCTACTCTTCCATTTGCTCCTATTTTATTTCCTGTGACTGTCCTCGCTGTCGCAAAACTTGACTTGTTTTTATGTTTTTGTTGTGTATGCCTTCAGCGGCTAAATAAAGTCATTATTATTTGTATTATTAATTATTATCCTTGCATCTCACAGCTTCATGCTGGTATCCCTCTCAGCTCCGGGAACTCACCAGTTCCCAGGGAGTCTGAGAGCTTTCCTCAGGACTCTAGCTGGACTCTAGCTGTGCTTCTGTTGTGCTCCTGTTCCTCCCCACTTTGGTACTCCCAACTCCTCCAAGTATCTCATATGCTTCTTACTCACTGCCTACAACTACCCTACCACTACCGGGACTACTTCAACTTTCTTTAACTTCCACAGCCTTTCTATTTCCTCTGTTAACTCTCTGTACTTGTCTATCTTCTCTTTCTCCTTGCTTGCCATTTGGTACTGCTATGTCTATGACTGTTCCTAATCTTTTCTCTTTGTCTACCACTACTATGTCTGGCCTCCGTGCTTCTATCACTTTGCTCGTCTGTATGTTGAAATTCCACAGTATCTTAACCTTCTCATTTTCTATGACGCCCTGTGGCTTGTGCTCATACCACTTGTCTCCTGCTTCTAACCCATGCTGCCTGCTCAATCTCCAGTGTACCATTCTTCCCACCTTGTCATGACCTTGTCATGACTGATTCTGTGCCAACTTCTCACCAACTTCTCACAGATGATCTACTGTCTCCGCCTCTTTCCCGCCTCTTTCTTACATAGCCTACACTTATCACTTACTTCTACTCTTCTGTCTATATGCTTCTTCACCCAGTTTGTGCTTATTGCTTGCTCCTGTGCTGCCATTATTAGTGCTCTTCAGTCCTGCCTTCTTTAACCACTTGTTGCTCTCTTCTCTATCACACTTTTCTGTGTTCCTCCAGTATTCCTCATGCATTGCCTTCTGCCTATCTTCTGCCTATACCTTGGTTTCCTCTCTGATTCCATCCTACTCTGGTATATCTTCTTTCCTTCACTCTCAGTTCTTATCTTCTTCAACTCCTTAGTGACCTCTAGTAGGGACCCCTCAGGCATCTTCCTTTAGCCCTAGTGCTTCTGCTTCTACACTGCTTCTACAGTTTACTCCACACTTAGCAGCCCTTTGCCTCCTTTATGCCTTGCCATGTACATCCTATCTACATCTCCATTCAGGTTGAACGCCTAGTATCTTCCTTGTCTCCCTGTCTAATTCCCTCAGTTCATTCTTATTCCATCTAACTATCACCTAACTATTCCTGCCGAATATCTCAACACTGGTATTGCCCACGTATTAATTGCTTTTATCCTTTTCTGCCCATTCAATGCTGACTTCTGTAGTACCTTTCTTGTACTCTTTCCTTAGCCTCATCTTCATTTCCATGTGATCTGTTCTGTCCTTCTCTATTACTCCTAAGTACTTGTACCCCTCCTTGACTTCCTCAATCTTATCCCCACTGCTTGTCCTCAAGCCCTCCCCATCCACACACTTGCCTCTGGTCATTGTCACTTCATTGTCACTTCCTAATCCAAACTCCAACCAAAAATCTCTGCTTAATCTCTGCTTTCCTTCTCCTTGCTTCTGCAACATCTTCGCTGAACCTTCCTTGAACTTCAGTACATCTATGTACCACAGGTGACTCACTGCTCTACCATTCCTCTACCATTCTTCTCCATCTTCTACCCTATGCAACTTTTCTGTAACTTTTCTGTGATAGGCATTAAGCTAACTAGGTGCTAAGCTGGTGCTAAGCTGTCTCCCTGGAATATGCCTCGCCTAAAGCTCAACCTATGCCCATCTATACTTTGCCATCTCCCTCTCTAGAAACTCAATAGAAACTCAAGAAACTCCATTGGCCTCTAGCGTCCTCAATGCCCACCTATGTGAAATGCTGTCATATGCCTTCCATATGCCTTCCCATGCCATTGCCATGTTCGTCTTTCTTCTTCTACAATTCTTCTACAATTCTCCACCACTGCCTGGTCTATCAACAACTGCTCTTTGCATCCTCTCGTCTTTGTCCTACATCCCTTCTGCTCCTCTATTCTGTTCTAAGTAACATGCCAGCCTACTTGAAATCACCGAAGATAGCAATTTCCACGTTGTTGGCAGACATGTTATTGGCCTGAAGTTGCTTGCCTCACTACCTTTCTTTGGGTCCTTCTGTATCAGAAATGTCCTTCCCACTACCATCCACTCTGGACACCCACTCACCACACACTCCTCACATGCTCCTGCTAGTCTCTCATGAGTATTTGTTAAATTCTTGTGAAATTCTTCAGCCACCTCATCTCTGCCTCATCTCTGCCTATTCTTCATCTTCTTTAGAGCCTCCTTCAGCTTTGCAGTTGTGATTACTTCTTCTTCTTGCTTGACTTCCTTCTGCATCTGCACACTCTCTATCTCTGGTCCCACACTTCCCCATATATTCTCCCAGAACCTTACTGCATCCTCGCCTGCTCTAGCTGTAGCCTTTTCTGCTGCATCTAGTTCTTTGTAGAATCGTCCTTCTTGGGCCTCAAACTTCATGTTGTCTCTATGTTGTCTCTTGCTTGCTTTGCTCTTGCCCTGTATTTTCTTAGTTTCTCATCTTCTGCAACTAATCTCTGCTTTAGCTCTTCTCTTCCAGTTTCTATTGTCTTCCCTTTACCTACCCTGTACCTGTCCTGCACAGCCTTACTTGTCCTGATCTTCCCTATTTGCTGCCTAATCTTTGCCACTTTATTCTCAATTCTCCTCTCCCATGCTGGCTTTCTGTCTCCCTTATCTTCTTGCCGCCTCTTCTTCTTCATTTCCACGCCTACATTCTTCAGCACCTCACATGCCCCTGCATACACTAAGCTATTTACTTCTGTAACACTCCTAGCATCTATCCTCTCCAACACTTTATTGACTTTTGCTGTCTCTACTGCTAGCTTACTTCTCTTAACTCTTCTTGGGACTGGCAACCTAGCTCTCTCACCTATTTCTTCCTTCATCTTTTCCTTGATTGCTGCTTCAGTTTCTGCATCTGCTACTTCTGCCACTTCTGTCTCAACATCTATCACTTCATCTTCCCTTTGCTTAACTTGTTCAACTCTCTTTTTCCCCTTACTCTCATCCAGCTGTAACTTTCTCACTTGCCCTGCAAGCCTCTGCTCTGTAACTTCTAATCCCGTTCTTGCCTTCCTCCATTCTTCCAACATTCTCTTCCTGTAACCCCTCTCATCTGGCCTGCTTCTTTTGTAACACTCCAATGCTGTCCTGTTCTGCTCATCTGTCCACTTATGCCGTTGTCCATTGGTCTGTGTGGATCCTGTACTGCCACTTCTCGAGTCCCACTCCCGATTGTGGAGTCCGCCTGTTGTCCGGAGATTCTTAGCACCCTCTGACCATTGAAGGCCTGCCGGGGACTGAGGGCCTATTATTATTATTAATATTGTTATTATTCTATGTTATTGATAAATTGTAGTGAACTTGACTGGTATTATAATTATCAACAATATGTATTCTATTCTCTCGTTATATCTAGTTAGAATTTCATAATTATACTATAAAAGCTTATCTAGGAAATTACATCAAACCCAGCCATGTTTGATGAGGGAGCAAGTCGATTTGATATTGAACAAGGGATGCTTGGCGACTGTTGGCTTCTCGCATCATTGGCATGTCTTTCCATGCGGAAGAAACTTTTAGATAAAGTTGTGCCTTCCGATCAAAGTTTCGACAAGAATGGTGGCTATTGTGGTGCCTTTCATTTCTATTTCTGGCGTGCAGGTATTTATTTTATCTTCAATGATTTTATGCAAATATTTAATTTCTTTACATGATATCCTTGATAGTAAATAAGTTATCGTGAAATATATTACGATATAGTTCTTTTGAATTATCCTGATTGCTTTTTTTGCAATTCTACCTTTAGGATTTGTTGTCTAACATGCATTAGATTTATTATTATAATGGACATATTTGTTGAATTACGAACAATGTTGAACCTCATTGTTTCCGCAAAGGCTTATTCGTTTCCAGGTTCTTTGTTCCATTTTTGAAAGATTCTCTTGATATGGTGCCATAAGCAGCAACAATCGCATCCTTTGACTCTACAGTTCTTTCTAATGCCTTCTACCTTGCCGTTAATTATGCCCCATATTGTCATGTCCGAAATGTTTGCAACCAAACACGATCTCTATTACGATACTTTGTAATGAACTACTTTCTAATTATGGCATAGGAATGCTGGTAGACGTTAGATTTAAGGTAATAAGGGCCAATTATGTGTTCCTCCCATTTCTTGATTATTGTCAATTTCTTGTTTGTGATAGGGGTTGGTTTTGGTCCAATAATAAACATTTCAAGTTTTATAACTTTCATAAGCCTCCCACTCCTTTTGGGATTTCGTGGGACAGAGATTTAAAAAACAGATTTGTTTTCTGTGATCCGTGCCGTCATCTAATGGTCTCAAATGGACTTGAAAGCTTTGGTTTCTAAGGCCTTTTTCATATTATTGCATCATGGTAGCTCTTAGAACGCCAAGTTCAGTTTGAACATTTTCTGGTAGATTTCTTGCGATCCGTCCCAGTAATTCAGCAACACCACACCAAGTGTTTTTTCGTTTCCAAGCCTACCACTTTTTTTGTAAAAAGCAATACCACAGCTATTTAGGACAAGTTGGGAGTGTCTTGGGACTCCCGGCCATCCTGTAAAATAGTGCTTATAAAAAAATTTCAAAATTACAAATTATTGCCAAACGACTGTTTTTCTGTTGTAAAATTATTTCCATTCATTTTAAATCGAGGTTTAGTTTTCTTTTTATATAATGCACTACTTATATTTATGTTGAATGTTTTGTAGAAATTGTGTAGCTGCTGAGGTAAATTTCTTTTACTTTTGAAATTGATTAATTTATTTAGTAAATGTTCGTGATTTTTGTTTTACACATTTTCTGATAATGAGTGCTTGATTTGATGCGTGGGTGTTCGCAAGTCAGCAATTTAATCATGGTAAAATCTCTTATTTGTTGGCAGCTTATTCAGATACAGGTCAAGTAGATTAACTTATTTTCTTAAAACTGTTTCAGCTTGTTTTGTTCAGTTTTTCACGCTTATTTCAAATATGCAATTTTTAAATGCGAAAAACAATTATTTATTGAGTAATTTGAGTGAATATTTTGAATTTCGTCAAATTTTCCTATACTATAATTTTATTATATATAGTGAGCATAAAAAGTAAACAACTACAAATAACATATTGAAAGCATTCAAAACAAATAATATGTAGATTAATAATATTCAACAATTGAAGACATCAAGGCTCTCCAGCAAATAGAGCCGCGCTTTCCAAATCATCAATGATCTCTGGGGTGATTTGTTGCATGCCGCAATACTGCGTTTCTTTTTTTAATCTTGACCATAAACCTTCATCCGCTTTCGTACATACTTGAGATGTAAGATCTACAAAGTAGCGGGAATGATTAACAGTTTGGTGGAGATATCCTAATAGGAATTTATTCAAGTGGTGGTTATATGCAGCCCATTGATCTGACCAAATCCCCGTACGTAGTTTTACATGCTGGCAGATTATGGGAATGGGGGTTGCTGCACTTCTATCATTAACCAAACGAATATATGCCGTTCTTTGTTCAGTGTCATCTACACCAAACACACATTGTATGGGAATTAGTCGTCTACGTTAAAATTTCCTCTTGGATACTACACTTTCATCAATTTGCACAACAATGCCTTTACCTCCAAAACTGAACAAGTCCTGTCTTGCTAAAAGCTGGCGTGCACATACAACACGAATAGTCTTATACCAATAAATTATAGATTGTTTGTTGATTCCAAGAATTCCCACTGAACATTGAACTCCCATTTTGTTGCTCCATCCTAAGATAAGACTCAGAATCTTTTTAGGCGAAAGTGGACTTTCTTCAAACAATGATCCGCTTATACCCATTTCTTACAATTTCGATTATTGCACCGCCAAACATACCCATCACGTGATGTGGTTAAAGGTTGCAAATTACATAACCGCCTACAACAATATGCTCTCTGTAATGCACCAATGTCTATAAGTTCTGTCACCAAAGTGTCATTTGGTATATCCAATAAAGAAAAAAATAATGTTTATCGAAGTAATGATTGAAGCTCACGTCCGAAAGCCACCATTTACTGTTGCATTATGATAGAAATAATTTAGCAACGATGTTTGTGTGCACAATTCATTGTAATTTAGACAAAATACCGCCCAGTGTGATTTATCAAAAAATATTAAATTATTCGCATTCCTTAATCAGGACGAGTAATCTCAACAATAACTAAGGACATCATTTTTGTTTTAAAGGTTTCCAATATGTGTTGTACTTGTTGATTTAACCTAGTTGTATACAATAGCAAGAGTGTTACTGTAGAACTTAAAATATTCACTCAAATGTATCAATAAATAATTGTCGCATTTAAAAATTGCCTATTTGAAATGAGCGTGAAAAACTGAACAAGCAAACTGCGAACAGTTTTAAAAAATACGTTAATCTACTTGACCTGCACTGCTTATTTATTCAGTTCCACAACAAAATTATTATCGAGTTTTTTAAAGCATTAATATACATTTCTATTTATCAGGTGCAATAAACTGTTGTTTATCAACGGAATGCAGTTGTGCTTAGTATTATTTTTTTGTGATATCAATACAATGTTTTGAATAAAAAATGGCTTGTTTTAATATATTAATCAATATCCAACGGAGATTTTACAAAAATATTGCATGCAATTAAATGTATATATATATATAATAGATAATAATTGTAAAATAAACAAAACAACCAGTTTTTTAAGCCATATAGGCTGTTATGTGGACTTCTATTTGGAAAATGTTTACTCTATTCGCCTTAGGACATATTTAGCAATTATCTGTTATAAAGAAATTGTTTTACAGATATAATTCTTGGCTAATGTGTGTGTGTGCGGCATTTTTACTAACCTATTCAAACATAGTTCAGTCTAGTAGACTCACATGTCGGGCATTTTGACTTATCAGTTCTTTGAAGTACTTTTAACAACATTAGTCTAACTGCTTAGCAACTTTGATTTATCATTTCCATTAAGTTAATGTACCTGCGTGCTGATATATTGCTTTTGAAGTGATCTTGACTTTGTGCAGTATCTCGCTATTAACTCAAAAGTTATTGTGAATTTTGTGGCCTCACTCTTTGAAACACAATTCTATTTCTATATCAGTATTCTTGTCTTTTATAAAAATCTGAATTGCTTGTTCCACATCTAATTCTCTGTAAGCTACTAATCTTTTATTGACCTTCGTAAATAGTAATTGTTTGATGTGACACATTAATTTGCTTGCAAATATACGCGTTTGATTTTGCTATTTATTTTTCCGAATTATATTATATGTTGACTTACGCTTTTTAACATGTATAAACGCAATTAGTTTTTGAAATACCTCATAAATTTTTTTTTGAAGGCCTTACTCTAATTTGCTTCATCTACCGTTTCAATGTAAGGACTTTTAGTTTACCAGTTTTGGATATATTTTGTCATGCTTAATAAGAAATGCATTAGAGTAGTATAAATTGAAATCCCACTATTGCCAAACGATTTTTATCTCATTTATCAAATAAAACCCAACAAGAAATCCTTTCTCTGTGCTGTTGGAGCAATCTTGTCGTCTTTACAATCATGACGTCGCCCTGGCATTCACTTGGGCAAGTTTACTCTAGTAATTTTGGTAGTATACATGTAATATCTTGCCTTAATTCACAACATGAAAAACGCTTGGTTGTCTTTCAAAGAACAAAGAATTTGGATTTAGAACTAGCACAAAATTTCCATAAAGAAAGTACCTACAACGTCTGGAATTATAAAAGGAAATCTTGATTAATTCTATAAAATATTTGATATAACTATGCAATAGGATTTGTTTCTTTATATACTTGCATGCATAATTGCCTAAAATATTGCAAATGGTTGATTTGTTTTCAGAACAGGTTATTTTTGCAGAGTGGTTTTTATTTCAATGCAATTAAGATAAGGAAAGATGCATTTGCTTGTTTTGGTATTAAATATAGCTTGTTGACTCGCTTCCTCTAATAAATTATGTGTGAACTTTGAACTGTTTTCAAATGCGTTTTACAAATATTTACTTTAGCAGTACTTACAATGACTCCAAACTATTTAAACTTACTTTAATTTTATGCATTAACATTGTAAACTTCTTTTATCATCATATCTTGAAAAATATGGATTTTCTCATATGGTGTTATTTCTAATGTAATGTAATCTTTTATTTCATTATCAGTGAAAATGGTTTTTTGAAAAATGATGGAATTAATTTTTCCAACCTTTCAAATGAATATCTGTCAATTTTGTAAACCACATAATGTCTATTAACCTAATTAAAAATTGGGAACTTAAATTTTCTGAATTCCCCGAAAACTATTTCGCTGGTTTTATTTATAATTCAACATTTCCGTTCCTGCCCACAGCAATTCATTTACTGATTTCTTAATGTGTGTTATAATTATCGATTGATTTATTGAAAGAATTTTTTTAGAACTTGAGGTAATTTTGGAAAATATCATATTTATTCAGAACATTGATTTTAAGGATCAACGAAAACAATGCGGTGACCGCTTACTCATTTCTCAATTCTTTTGTTGAAATGTAAACGGAGGCATGAGTGAAATGTCATCAACTTGATTGGTTGTCTAGTTTGATGTCGTATTGAGAACACGCGATAAAACAGAGCATTCTCTGTAAAACTATTTGCATACTGTGTGTGGCCACTTCATTTCATTAGTTTATTTAATTGTTCTTTTAAAGAAATTCAATTCGTTTGTTTGACATTTTCCAGCTCGACGTGAATATTTTATTTAATTACATACTAATGCTCGGTGGTTTCCAGAACCTCCATTTCGGTTTTAGCTAGCTGCTATTTACTATTGGTATGTATTAGTAAAAAGTTATTCACGAAAACTATCTTTTTAACGCTTAAATGAAGTTATTAATCAAGTAAAACAAAATTACGCTTCAGCTTGAAAAGCATTTTGCCGTTTACTCCTGGACACTCGCATTGTTTCTTGTAAACAACTTTATAGACGATTACTTCTGCTTAGAACCGCAACACTAGATTTTCATCTTTTGCTCTATTCGCTTTCGGTTTTGAGTCAATTAGCGATTTTGGCTTTTTTGGTATACCGCTGGTTACTATTGGGTTGGTGCATAAGTTCGTAGCGTTTTCAAAAACATCGAATTTGAGAATAGTAGTATATAATAATTGTACTGAAAAAGTGTTATTTCTTACTTCGATTTTATTGCAATTATACAACAAGCATGATTATGACACTTTTAAACACTTATCCAAAGGTTTAAGTCTTTAATCAATGATGTAATCGCCGCCGCGATCGATCACTTCACTCCAACGCTCTGGCAATTTTCTTATTCCACTTTTGAAAAAGTTTGGTGATTTCGAGGCGAAGAATTGCTCGATCCAATTTTCAAGAGCTGTGTTGTCGGCGAAGGAGGTCCCACGAAGATTGTTTGAGAGCGATCGAAAGAGGTGGAAGTCTGAGGGAGCGAGGTCGGGAGAGTAGGGGGGATGTGGAAGAACCTCCCATCCAAGCTCCTCAATGACTCGTTTTGTCGCTGGTGCGACATGTGGTCTGGCATTGTCATGAAGCAGTATAACATGCCTCGTTCCAGTTTGTTTTTCTTGGATTGCATTTTTGAGTCGTTGAAGTTGCTGACAATAAACTTCAGCAGTGATCGTCTGATTTCTGGAAGCAGCTCGTAATGCAGGACGCCCTCCTGGTCCCACCAAATGCAGAGTAGGACTTTGCGCGGATGAAGATCAGCCTTTACACTGGGAGTTGCAGATTTATCCGGACTAAGCCATTGCTTTCTTTGCTTGAAATTCGCATATACGCACCACTTTTCATCCCCTGTGACAATGCGAGACAAAAACGATTAGTGCTGTTGCTCTGCCAAGCAGTAGCGTGAGAACAAAGAAGTGCTTATGGCAACGCGTTGAATTTTGTTGCTCTCTGTTAAAGAATGCGGTACCCAAGCACCCAATTTTTGAACTTTGTCCATGGAACTCAGATGTCTTACGACTGTTGAATGATCACATTCCATAATATCGGCCAGTTCTCTTGTTGAATAATGAGGATTATCGTGAATGAGAAAGTTCAAACGCTCTTCATCAAAGTCTGGCGTTCTTCCAGAACGTGGTGCATCAGTAAGATCGAAATTTCCTTCTCTAAAGCGAGAAAACCATTTACGCGCTGTGCTGTCACCCATGGCATCTTCTCCGTATACTTCACGAATATTCCTGGCCGCCTCTGCCGCGTTTTCTTGACGATTGAAAAAATACAGAAGCAAGTGTCGGAAATTTTCTTTTTCTTCGATTTGGCACGCCATCTTGCTTTAGATGCGAAACACAGATATCTAATTCAAATTTTCAAAGTTAGTCCAAATAAATGCGATGAAACATTTAAACAATTAATTCAAATCATTAAATTGATCTCTTGTGGTAGGAAAATCATACATATTCTGCTTCGAAGGTGAGCGCTACGAACTTATGCACCAACCTAATACCTCATATTACAAAACATGAAATCAAGTTATCAAATAGTTTTGCAGTTTTTTTTTAATTTTTAGTTTTTCATTTGAAACTTCTTCGCATTTTCGGAATTCCCACATTTTGCCGGAATATCATTCACTTTTGAATCAAGAGTTTAAACGTTTGTTCTCTTGTCCTTTGCTTTGTACTTGTTTGTAAATTTTTATTCTTTGGTAATTATGTTTTTAATTAATTTTGTTTAGATCGCTCGATACTAAAATTGAATACGATCAGAAGAAGAGCAAAGTAAGCATAATTCTGTATTATATAACTTATATATTCATCAAAATTCGAAATGTATTTATGTTCGTTAAATTTCCCTATATATACAGGGTGTGTCAAAAGTAGCTTGACTTTCCAAATTGCAATAACTTTTAATTTATATGAAACCAAACAATAATATATGTAAATAAATAAACTTTAATAAGGGGAATTACAGATATATTAAAACAAATGTTCAAATAGTCCTCCATTGTGCTATAACAATAATATATGTAAATAAATAAACTTTAATAAGGGGAATTACAGATATATTAAAACAAATGTTCAAATAGTCCTCCATTGTGCTAAATAGTAAGTTCACATCTTGGTATCATATTCTGGACAGCTCGATGTAATTCATCAATGTTAAGTGAATCAACTTATTGTATGATACTCTATTGTAAATCATCCAGGTGGGTTGGAATGTATGTATGATATACCCGTGACTTTAAAGTAGACCACAAATAAATGTCAAGTGGACATAAGTCAGGTTATCTAGGAGGCCATGCATGATCAAACCTCTGCCAATAACACGCTCAGCTGGCAACTGAGTGCTCATGAAATCCCTGGTTCATTTGGAGTAGTGTGATGGTGCACCGTCATGCTGAAAAATACGGACTGCATTTTTCGTTTCTGTCTTAGTTGTGAACACATATGGTCACGGAGCATACTGGTGTAAGTATCCTGATTTGCATTACCGGGGAAGAAATATGGCTTTAGCACATAATTTGCGTGGAATGCCATCCACACACATAATTTTTCAGGGTGCAAGCCTTCGAGATGATAATGACAGTCTGATTCAGTGATAGTTTCAAGCAAGGCAATTTTGTATGTCTGCATACCACATGCTTTAAGAATTCGACAAACACTTTTCTCTGGAATTGTAGTAGCTACAGCAATAGAAGAAGAACTTGCATGGCCATGCACATTTGTATCTTGCAGAGTTTTCAGGGCACTCATTACCATTGTTCCGGTCTTCTGGGAGCAATAGTCTCCCTGATTTAACAGCCTTATGCAAAGGATTTTGTCTTTTCAAATACAAGAATGCTGTATTATGTCAAATCATTTTTTATATTAGATTGCATACATGCAACTCTCCTTTCAAATCACTAATGTTGCTTGTGAACAGTTGAGGAAGTTCTTAATATTTGTTAGACTAAATACCTTGGGGTTACAAAGTTACCCCATATGACGCTAATCATAGAAATGCAGTTAATATTGTAAATATAGCTGCTAAACATTGCTGCTATATAGCATTATTAGGCACTTAAGTTGATATATAAAGTCACGTTTTTGTTGATTTTTCCGGAATTTCCTGTGTTTCAGCAACGTTATTAAGGACTGTGGGGTTACAAAAAAACCCCAAACGACGTAGAACGGCTAAGAATGCAATGCAATGTATATTAATTGAATGCGGATTTGATTTTGGGCTTGAAAACAAAGTTAACAAAGCACATACTTCAAAGCAACTCCATTATTGAACTAAACATATTTTTTCTAATTATAAAGATAATTATAAAAATTCTTATAACAAGGTATTGGAAGAAGCTTAAAGTTTAAGTTGGAAACAGTTCCATGGATAACCAATTGCTATTAGTAAAAAAATGCAAGAAACTATTTCTTGAAACATTTTTTATGTTAATGAGTGCATATCTTTGAACAGCATTTTAGGAATATTGCAGATATTTCTTTTAACGTGACCATGCACTCAAATCTTTGGAAGCGGAATTAATGACTATAACTGTTTGTTGGTTATGTTATGAATTTTTTGAACGCTGCTTAGTAAAATTCAAAACTGTCTTTATAATAAATCCTTTCAGCCAGTAAAGTCGCCTGCCACGAAGCAAGTGTAAAGTGAGTATGGGGGTTTGTTTACATAACAATTAAATATGAGGAAGATTAGTTTAAATGCATTTGAATAATCATTTTCTGTCCGTTTTCCCCTATATTAGTTTATAATGCTACGTCCTTGTGTTGTTCTCAATACTACTCAAACTATACAAAGTTAAATAGACTAATGGATATTTTTCCATTTATAGTTTCCCAAAAAATCAATGGATTAGAAATATACGAAGGGAGAACTTAAAATTTTCTGCCAATGTTGGAGTGTATTCGAAACATTTTAATGATGATTTCTTCATTCTTCAACTTCAGCAGATGGGTGAGATATTGTCTCAGCCTGCCTGAAAACTGAGTGCTATTTCCAATTTATTCCCAGATTTTTGAGAATGTTCGAATTACTTCTAGGCAAGATCATGTATCAACAAAAGATTTATACTAGCTGGATGGAAATATTTCACCAAAGTGATGTACTATTATCGGAGGATATTAAATCACTTAATTTTAATGGATTTACTACAGTTTCAGGCATAGATGATGATCAATTAAAAGTTAGATCCTGCGAAATATCATCTATTACAATTAAAATTTATTTATCTCTAGTTAAATTAAATTCAGAAATAATTAGACCATCCGATATTATAGAAAATACACCAGTTAATCCTCATCAATGTTAACATTCAGTTGGCAAATAATCTAAAGATTGTATGAATGCATTTACTTATAAGAACACTTTAATTTTATTGTGTGATGACTTCATTAACAAAGAATGATTTGCTTTGTTAGGTAAATTTCAATCAGATTAAATTTAATCGCAATTTATTATGAGTAGATAATTCCTAATTATATCTTGTAAAATCTGATATTTTATAATCTGAAAAAAAATTATCAGTTTGATGCTTAAATGTCACCTTTGGAGAATTAGCCTTGATCATCACATAGTCTTCAAATGGAGGATGTAGAAATTTTTCAGGCTGCATTTGTTCATGATATAGAACTATTTGCGTGTTATCAAATAATGAAAAATTCAATTTGTATAAAATAGCAGGCTATTACCAGGAAAACTCAATTCTGGATGTAACATTTGCATGGAAAATCAACGTTGTATTGAACATAGTGATTTATTTAATATCGAAGATCAAAGTAGGCTTGCTAGACCTACCATTCAAGTGTTTCAATTGTGATATGGACTTACGAAGTTTTCAAAAATTTATAAAATCTAACTATTTTTACTAAATCTCAGAATATACATTCATACATTGCAAAAAGATTTAATTATTAGAACTTTGTAATGTTTGCAAACGCAAAAATACCTCGGTTATACCTGTGGAAAATATTTCTTCATCACTAACGCAAAAAATGAGCAGGTAATGGTATAACGTATTTAAGAATATCAAAATATTTTTGAAATCATATTATATTTACCAAAAAATGTATTTCGGAATTTACATAACCAAGTAAATGAAAGATTTTTTTGGCACCAATAATTAATAAAATATTAGGTTCAAATACTCATATATATAGATGTTTCAGGCTTATAGATATATTAGACATATGTATATATATTTCGAACAACTATACCTGTGTAAACATCCCCAAAAATACTTTGATCAGTTCCATTATTATAATAGAATTCCACAATATAATGTGTACTAGCTGATAAACCGCCAATACCTGTGTTATAGGTTTTATTTTCAGCAAGCGTAATTGGTGTTAGTTTGTTAATAAGGAATAAGCTTGCATTGTAAAAATTGAAGCCGAAATTTGTAATTTGTGGAAGGGTAGATGTAAATTTTGCTCCCACTGTTGCAGTAAGTGTTGACGTTGAACTCACAAAAATCGAACCACTTTGTGATTGAATTTCTAAATATCACAATAGATTATATATATATATATATATATATATATATATATATATATAATTTTAAATGTTTACGCGCTCTTATAGCTAAGTTTAGCTAATGGAGGACTGCGTATTGAACAGTTGCTATACCGTGCTCTAATTGATGGTGACTTGTCATCTGCTCTCACGGAAATAGTATTGTTGAATTTATTTCAGTTTGCCCATAACTTTCTTATGTTTTTAGGGACAACGTAAAACATTTAGTTTATCAAAATATTTGTTAACATTTTTATTTGTAAACGCTGTTCTGGCAAGGTTAATTTAAGCATAGCATCAGCTTGGTCCTCTCAATTGCAAATATACTTAGATTGAAACTATTGAATTCGATTCTATATTTTTATTTTATTGCATGAAAATTTTTAGTCAGTTGTTGAATTTTCAGTAACAATTGCATACCTCGAGGCTCATGAGCTATATATAGTATACATCCGCATTATAGAAAACATTTATAGCACTTTTCTGAGCATTATTCTATTATATTAGTACAAAGCATAATGTATAAAAAATTTGTGCAATACGGCCATGATATGTATAACTTTGATTTTTAAATATAATGTAGAAATATACAAATCAGTACTTGATTTAAACTAAAAATGTATAGATGCATAAATATATTTTCTATATTCTGAATTTAATAACAGATAAATATTTTTTATGATTTCCTAGTTTATGTGATATCCTGCTTAAATATATACCGCGTGTTACGAATTTGGTAATTATGCAAAGTTGTCGATATATAAATATATATATATATATATATATATATATATATATCAACATTTTTTGTCGACTTTTTATGTATTTTATTGCATTTTTCATAGTTTTTACCACCTAGTAATGGTTATTTCTGCACCTTCTCCTTATATTTTAATTCCTAATTTTTTTTCAACAAATAGTTTTAAAATATGTATCTTCGATGTGTGCGTGAATGAAATACTAGTAAATTGACATTGGCGTCATTATTTGTTAATAGCTGTTCTGCTAGTAAAATATTTAACTCGAATCTGTAATAAACAGAAATTGTTGAGTTCTGCAGGTGTTGTGTGTCTCAATACGTTTACATATTGTAATTGGAATATTAAAACATGAACTTAACAATGAAATACATATTTTGCACTAAATTATTGAATAACTCTGGTTAATTATCACATTTTAAACTCATATTAATTAGATTCTATTTTTGTATCTCTAAGACCGCAAAAAATATTTATTGAATTTAAATTCGTTAAAATGTTTATTTCTGATTCTTATACATATATTTTTGAAAAAAATATTTCAAATCTCCTAAGTTGTATATTACATACTTAAATTTCTTGAATAGTTTTTCAGTGCATGTACAATGTCATGGAATGTAATTCGAGATTTATGTTGAAGATTGAGCGTTCTTAATAATGCTTTGTTAAGCGCATTGTCTTTAATGATTACTCCAAGATTTCGAAATAATAATGGAAGCTTGTTGGAAGGTAGTCCTAAATAGTTTTGTTAGCATATTTAGATAAAATATAGACCTAATTTTCCTATTCAAATTGCTGCTAGTTCTCACTATAGTTATATGCGTCTCTTCTATTAATGCATAGATTTTCTGTTTAACATATATTTTAACATATTCGTTTACAAATGAATATTTTAATCTAATACCTTGTACATTTGATCGATCTTGTTGTCTTGCTGCTTCAAAAGCACGTTCAAGGCGAATAACCAGTGCTGGCGATTTTATCCATTGGTAGAGTACTTCACATAGTTCAGCAGCCTTGTTTTCGGGTCGGCCACATTTAATATTGACATTCTGTAGCTGCGTTTCCGATGATTGACTCCTTTTGTTTTCTACTAGTTCGCTTGGTGTTTCAATTATATGTTGGTTAATTCTAATTTTTCGAAGTTCTTCTGTACTTTCAATCTTAACATTTTTCTTCACTTTCTTTTTCTCCTTATTTAACTTTTTTACTGGTTTTGCTAAATAGATATTTACTAATTTTGTCAACATTAAATTTTGCATCACGTACGCAAATATTTTGAATCCGCCTGTTCATATGTAATCACATTTGGTAGTTGAATATCGATGGATGGCGAATGCAATTCAAATGTCCCTGAACTTGGCGGTAAGTTTTCCTCTCTTTCTTCGAATGGTTTTACCTTCCCGTTGCTGTTTGTCTTTTTGTTTTCAACTACCTACTTTTTAATGAAGTGAGTACGTAGATTATCACAACATTGTAAAATAAAAATACGCGTACTTACACTTTTTAAATCTTTTACTTTATAAATAGGGTATTTATTTTTTCGTACACTTATTTCTTCTAATTTGTAAGCATCATAATCAATTGATCTTTGCTTTGATTTAGAGGAAGAAATTGGCGTCTAAATATCATTTTCATAGTATATCTGATATATATTTGACATTCATTATTTTTGGCCACATATACATATCTGCGGAATCAAATTTGATAAACCTTTGAGTACACGAATATTTTATACAGGGCTTTATGTATTTTAGTTCAAACAATAATTAATAATTTTATGTTTCAAATTTTTTAGTTAAATTCACTTTGATGGCACCTATACTCAGATATTTTTATAATCAGTTTTAACTTCAAAAAGTCATTTCATAGTAATATTATTTGTGGGAATATTTAAGGTTATTCGAAGCTTAATTCCTATATTTCTCCTAAAAATTACAAAATGTGAAGGGAAATATAATGAAAATGAAATTTTTTGCGAGACTCCCAAACGCAGGGGAATTCCTAAAACCTGTCCTATTTTATTGAATGCAGCTGTCTTCAATTGCAACACTTATAAAAATAATCTTTGAAGACCTTCAGATAATAGAATCGTATTTTTTAGCTAACTTTTATTGGACATTTAAGTATCTTATACATTTTTATAATTCTTTATAGTAGTTTTTAAAGCTGAGTACTAATTCATATATATTTCAGTCACTCAATTTTTTGTAATCAATGAATTCCTTAGTACAGAATAATTATATATTCTGTTGCAGAGGACCATCAGTAATACCAATGCGAAAGAACTTTGAGAATGTATTGGATTACAATATTACAAGACTGGTTTTTCGACTTTATATATATATATATATGTATATATATATATATATTAGCTGGCTGCACGTGAAGGCAGTATAAGTCTTTAAAACATACAGCCACATGCAATCAATTTTAAGTGCAATTTGTCATAATAATTTTTGGAATTTGTCTCACCTTTGATTTGTAAGATTCCACATGAAAACTGTTCTCGTTAGAGCGTTCTAAGATGTCACTGAGCATTGCTTGATAGTTTCCATCGACGCCGTCAGAAAATGAGCGGTTAAAAGTCTCCGGCTGATAAATATCTGAATATTCCGAAACTGAATTTGTTACTGGGGTGTATTTCATGCTATAGTTGTCTTCAGGCATCTATTGATACGCTTAGGATTTTTATAGTGATATATCTTTTATTATACATTCATTTATTTAAATGTGAAAATTTTGTATGTTCCCCTGAAGTGCATAACTTTTAAATTATATCAAATATCACATATTTTTCTAGTTTGTTGTAATTTAATCCAAGACGCATTTGCTGACGCGGAGGTGCCTGGAAATTATATTTATTAGTTAGTTAGTACGATAAAGCAATAGTTTCAAGTATAAAAACTTATATGGATGAAATACTACAAGACATTTACTTCTTTCATAATTTGCTTTTTGACTTATTTATTCGTTAATTATATTCTCTTTATTGATGTATTTGATAATTGATTGATGATAATGGAAAACATAATTACATTGCTATTGCTTGTCGCAAGCTGTGCTTATTCAAGCCAAAATTGAGAACCACAAAACGTTTGGACAGTTCATAGATTTCCCAGCGAGGTGTTTCGAGATTTTTATAGTTTATGCAAATCTAAGAATTTGTCAACAATTGGGTGAACTTTCTAAAAATTATATAATTTGAGTCTAAGAAAATTTGGAAACCTTTTTTCGGTTATGTTCCCACATTTTGCAAGTTAATATGATATATAATACAAAATACTAAGAAAAATACCTAAGGCCCGATTCACACGATGCTGATTTTACTGTCCATTATTGGTATCAGAGTGTGGCATTCTAGCACAAAGGTTTCGTGTTTTCTTAATTACTTTACAGCCAAATAGAGTTGAAACTATTAATTGGACAGCAATAGTTTTCCCCAATATGCTCAATTCCAGTGCAACAAATTCAATTAATTTTATGGGAAATGAAACTCAACATGAACCTAATATGGATTTTCACTTTTTTTATACTGGGACTAAATCTTATCATCGCTTCGAACACTTCCATAATCCTTAATAATCGTGCTGGTTATATTGATGTAATAAATTTTAAAATTAAATCCCGCATGATTGAAATCCGAAACATTTTTCGATTGAAAATTCTCAGGTTCTTGAGGTTAGATAGCAATAAATTCTCCAAAGACCTTGCAACATTTAATAATAATAATAATAATAATAATCAATGACTTTATTTTCTGTTATTATTACTTAGCCCACCAAAATAATTATCTTTCGAATAACAGCTTAAGAATTTTATAATTGCGGCAAAAAATTCTAAAATAATACTACCTTCAAATTATTAAATATGAAATACCGAAAAATGTCCTAAATGTTATATTGAATCCCTTATTATAATACATTCTTATCACTTATATAATCTCTTAAATTTTATCAACATTTGCCTTTCAATTCTAATAGAATATAGTGTATATTTTTCTGCTCATTTTTATTTTAAGTGACTACGTACGTAAGACCATAACCTGTTACATATCAAACAACAGTTTTCAGTTAAACTGTAACTGTATTCTAGATTTTCATTCTATACTTGTTTTTCATTGTATTCGAAAATCTGCCTATCGCAAACAAAAATATAACAAATAGTATTTTATAACTCAATCGAAGCGTATTTTTAATGTACCCAACGTATTTTTGAAATTCGTTGTTAAAATGAGTTATCTATCTTAACATAACCGGTGCCTTAGTACTTACAATTTATATGTTGAAAGCTTGGTGGAATGAAGGTTTTTTTTAGTAAATATCACTCAAATATGGATTTTTTGAAGAGACCATGTGATCGACCCGATCGAAAATTGAAATGTCTGCAATTTAATTAAGCTTTCTATCCATTTAAAGCATCTTTACTCCTTCATTTGCTCCACTAAACGCTATCCCGCCTGTTGGAAGACATCTTGGATTTCTCCGCTGTTAAAATCTAATCAGCTTCCCTCCTCGCAGGTCACGTCCTACCGCCCAATAGCTATTCTATCTCGACTGTCTATCATCTTTGAACGCCTTGTTTTTCGTTATGTATTCCCAAAAATTCGTCACCTCATCGCTTCTTCTCAGCATGGCAACCTTCCTGGTCGCTCTACGATTACTAACCTGCTCACTCTGATCGAAAACTGCTACTTTCACTCTGATAGTAATGATCCTGGTTGTATTATCTTTCTTGACATCTCAAAAGCGTTTGATCGCCTCCCTCATTCCATTCTGCTTGACAAGTTACGTTTATTTGGTTTTGATGTGGATTTCATCGAACTGTTCCAGTCTTACCTGACCAATCGCCACCAGTGTGTCAAAATCAACTCGTCTATCTCTTCTCCTGTCCCCGTTACTAGTGGTGCCCCTCAAGGCTCAGTGTTTGCTGTTCTTTTCTTCCTCGTTGCCATTAACGACCTCCCTCATTCTGTTCTCAACTCGTCTTGCCTGCTGTATGTTGACGACACTGCGATTTTTGATTTTGGTTGGTCTTTTGCTTCGAACATTTTTTCTGATCTTGAGCACTTGTCTACTTGGTCCTCTGTCAACCATCTTGATTTTAGCACTACCAAGACATGTGGTATTTCCTTTTCTGTGGCTCCCCCTACTGATTTGCCTCTACCTGTGAACTTTGTGCCTCATCACACTCATCTTGGAGTTCAACTTGCTGCAAACTTAAATTGGACTGGACATGTGTCTTTGCGTCTCCGCAAAGCTAATTCCTCGCTATTTGCCCTTTTCCGTAATGTTCCTTTTAATACCTCGTCCGCTGTGAAACTCTCTTTGTTCAAGTCCATTCCTCGCGCCATTCTTCTCTACGCGTCTCCTTGTTGGTGGCCTTCTCGTGCTTTGTTCCACTCCATGGAACGTTTCCAGAAACGCGCTTTCAAATGGATTTCCTCTTTGGACTATAAAGACGCTCTGCTGAAATTCTCCACTCTCCCGCTGTCACTCTACTTCCATGCCTGTGATCTCCTTCTGTTCAATCGACTACTGACTCGCAAATTGGATCTTGATCCTTTTGATTTCATTAAGTTCTCCAATTCCTGCTGCACTCGCTCTGATGATGTTGTCACCTTCTCCATTCGTCGTACAAAGAAACATCGCACCCTTCACTCGTTTTTCAATCGTGCTTGTACTGCTGCTAATTACATCTTGACTCGCAACCCTCCAACAGCGATTGATTTCTTTTCCCCACCACCGAGCTTCAAGAAATCTTTGATGGCTTTCCTCTTTGCTGAGCCCTTCTCCGACTTCGCCTACTCTTCCATTTGCTCCTATTTCATCTCCTGTGACTGTCCTCGCTGCCGTAAAACTTGACTTGTTTTTATTTTTTTGTTGTGTATGCCTTCAGCGGCTAAATAAAGTCATTGATTATTATTATTTATTATTATTTCTTATATTTTACAATTTCTGCTTTATCCAACAATTGTTAATGAAGTTGGTCGGTTTTGCAACCAGGTTATCACTGCGACAAATTTACCTATGTAATAGTTGGCGGGATATAACCACACTCTGCTTATTAAAAACATCCAATAATGATTTTTAGTTCTATCACAAATATGTCAATGAGATCGGCAGGGCGCATGCAACGCAATCGCTGAATTTGGATTTAAAAAGCGGATTCTACTGTATATGTATAGTAGTTCTAAGTACATACTCTGGGAAGTTTTATTAGAAAATTTGTGTAAACATTGAATTACTTACAATATTATAAGTCGTTGGAGGTAGTACTGGCATAAACGATGATAAGACGTTGAACGGCTGCGTATCATCGATCATGTTTCTATCCCCTGTTTCCATCGTGTATTATTATAGTATTTAACACAGTTCAAATTCGTTGGTGGGAAATTAACGTTTGCATTAAATTTTATGAAACACTTTTGCACTCGAGTGTATTATTAATTATGAATTATAATAATTCAGTTATTCTTAGATCGTATTCTTAATTATAGAGGATATGCATTAAACTTTCTGAATATATTTTCTCTGGAAGATGCCCGTTCTTGATCAGGACTATTAATTTGTACCAAATGCATAATTCTAGTGAAAATTCGCTTATATTACCGACGAAAGTTGTAAGCTCGTTAAGGGGATGTGGACACTATTTTAGAGAGTTAAACTAAGTAAAATCAAATGAATTCATTAAATTTTCAAATCAAGGTTGCCAAGTTTCTAGTAAACTTTTAAAATTCTCAAGTACTTAGTTTTAATTGATTTATTTGTAAACAACAGGTTCAATTTTCAAACTACCTTTGCGTCAATTAGAAGAAGTAACACACGTATAAGAAATATACAAAAGCATGAAGTATTAAAGAGTGTGCCACTCATATCTTCTATACGCTAAAATGTATCGTGAAATTTTTAATAATTATTTTATGTAGCTTAGTTTGTGTAAATATTCTTTATGTGAATGGGGAATTATAGCCAAATTCGAAATAATATATCCATTGTTCCTCTAAAGAAACAAATTTTTTGCTTTAATAACTTGGCTGGACAGTTAATAAGATCATTAACGTGCTCAAATAAGATTATCTCATATCCAACATAGACGTCTGTTTTAGTTTAATGTACAAATATTTTTATATTAAGTTTAGAATTTTCTTAGATAAATTGTTTTTCAGAAGTGGAGTATTTACAAATGTTCCAGATTCTGCGAAGTCTGAAGTTTGCTGCAATTAGAGGTACTAGGCCTATCTCGATAATGCATACACCGAATAATGGTGCAGAAAAGAGTCCTAAAATTGTATGCAATTTCTACATATCACTTTATTAAGAGGTGTTGTTATTACTGATTCTATTTTATTGTTGACTCTTTCTTGTAGATGTTGCAGTAAGCAGATGTCCTTGCAGTAAGATTGTGTAATTAGGAACTTCGTGAAATCCCTAAAATTTCAGTGTATTTGTGAAAGAGGTATTTCACTTAAAAAACTTCATAAAACAACTAAGTTTGAGGAGTTGGGGTTAGTGCTAGGATTATGATTCGTATTTCTCCAATAAATGCATGATGTATCTTGGTTTTTAATGTTTTTTGAAGTTAGGTAAGTGAAATACCAATTTCACAAATTCACTGAATTTTACGGATTTCAGGAAATTACTAATTTCACAATTTTACTCTAACATGTACTTTTATATACTATATATAATGCGATGCGGTTTATTTTCATCCTATATGCTTCCTTGAATCTTTAAAATAAGTGTGAAATTTAGGCATTGCATCTGCCGTAAAAGTCAAATGGTATTAATGACATTCAATTTTGGCGAATTGCAATTTTGAAAGTTGATAATAACTTCATACTTAATTAGCGTGTGTTGTTCAGGCCAGTGGCTTGCATTTGAAATTTAGGGGGGCATGGTCCCGCAAAATTCAATAAATTAATTATAGTTTTACTCATATGAAATAGTTTCACGCTTTTTCATTGAATTTTTTAATAGAATTGCATTAGTATTATATATATTTCAACTAAAGGATATTCACTATAACTTTGTTACAGAATATTAGAATTAATACTATGGAGTTTTGTCTCCAGGATGCCAAGAGGAAACGGGCACAGTGGCCTAACAGGGAGGGCCGTGGCCCCCTGGTCCTCCCCTAGCCACAAGCCACGGCCCTGATGTTGTTTGTCTTAAAGTTATGTGCATGAACCTTTATTCCATTTGAAAAATACCCACTCAATAGCATGTCGATGATATTTTTTAAAATAGCTCTTGCTTTACACTTAAACGAGTGCCAAATGAGAAGTTTTTTTACTATATTGCAAATTATTTTTTAATAATTCGCATATATTTTCTTGATTAAAATAATCTTGTGTAACCTTAATACAAAACGCGTTTTCTATTACAAATTTTAAACTTTTTTTGGATTATGATTTTGTAGTGAATGCCTCACTATTTAGTATCACTGATAACAACGAAAAACATTTATAGTGCTTGCTTAATTTTTGCCACATGGGGTTAAATATCACTTCTTTTCTTATTTTTCGCACTCACATAGCCAAATTTGTGTATTTAATTCATTTTTTATTAAAATTCTCCGTTATTTTAGTCAATGACTGATAATCGAATCGATTACCGTAATGCTGATATACCCGACAGCCATCCCGTTGATCCTTTTCAATTTTTTGATGAATGGTTTAAAGAAGCAAATAATCATCCAGATGTAACGGAGGCTAACGCCATGGCCATTTGCACTGCCTCTCAAATTGGTCAACCATCTTGTAGAATGGTTCTTTTGAAGGTGATTTGTATAATAATACTTATATTCTACATGTGGCAGGATTAAAACGCTATTTTCAACATATTTCTTCCAATTATTTTTAAGCTTACATAGAACATCGTTCTTGAATTTGTTTCAAACATAATTAAAATCCATTCGTCCGAACGGTTTGTGACTGAATAAAATATTATATGTTATGACTGTATGGGGTGCAAATGCACTCAAATTTTTTGCCAGAGATTATGAATACTATCAAAATATAATTTTTTAAATTAATATCAGTAAAAAGTCTCTCTCCAAGTATATTACCTCATTGAAACATAATTTAATAAAACATGATTTTGATTGTTAATGTATATTTCAAATGGGTCTTTTTAAATTTTTATGCATTGAACAAATATTTATGGATACTGAGAATATGAAGTTATTATATTATATACATGTATATATATATATATATATATAGAATTTAACTTTTAAGTTATTGGCACCTTCAATTGTTTATCCTCATCTAATATATAACTTGATTTTTTCTAAATTGCCATAATTCAAGCCAGAATATTTGAATATACATGCAAATTATAGAGAATTTTCGGTAGAAAATATTCAAAATTTATATTTTCAAGCATTACTTTTTAATTATAAGTATTTGAATTAATAAATATTATCGCATGCTATATTCCATGAGTACATATTTGACCATTTACGTTGCAACTTCTCTGATCGTAATTTAGAACGAAACCTGGGGTAACTGTACGAACCCACAGCGCTTAAAACGAATATAATTGATCAGCTACCACTGCTTCGAAGTTAATTCTGTCGCATTGTTTTAATCGTAGATTTTGTTTGCTGGTTCAGTGATTGAGGCATCGCTTACCTAGAATTCTGCCGTTACTTTTCACTTATTAGAATTTATTTCATTCTGTTGTCTCCTGATCATTTGCAGTTACTTTTAACGGTGCTGCATTTGCACCCCCAACTCAAATTTTTGCCGAAAAATTATGAATGCTACCAAAATAGGATTTTTTAATTAATATCAGTAAAAATCCTATATATATATATGCATGTGTAATTGTAAGCAATTTATTAATTCCCCATGGAAGTGAAACCAATTTTAACTTTAAAGTTCTTGCAAATTCTATGTTTATTCTTATTTTAAGTAATGTTAGGTTGGTTCTTTAATGTATAAATTTGGAAAAGTTTCATGCTTATTAATTAATTTTGGCTGGAGATTTCACTTAAAAAGAGTTGATATTTTGAGAAATGATTTTTTCAGTTTGCTGTCTACCATTCAAAGTGGTAGTTGTGCAAATCGTTTTTGTTGGTAAAACAAAATGAACCAATTCATTTGATAATCACTACAAAGTTTGTATTCCAATTCCTTGTCAAATGTGTAATGATCATCATTTGATCGCTTTAGGCATTCATGAGTTTATTGTTCACAAGTATATCAATATAGTCAGCGACGTGTTTTGCATTTTGAGCTATTTCCTGGAACAAGTATATGATTGCTATCAAAATCTTCTCGATATGTGGTATTTTTTTGGATTATTGCATTTAAGATACAAGGAGAACTGGCTGTGATACGCTTTCTCAACAAGAACACAAGTTTAAACTATTTGAGTTACAATGCCGTGAATGAACTCATATTCTTCCATGAATTCCTTTTGCAGCATCAAAAATTTCGAGTAGATTTTGTCGAATTGTGCCAATATGATCAAATTGCAGATAAGCATTTGCAAAGTTTTCCACTAAAACTCATAATTCTTTGTCTTTTCCATTGCATGTTATGCATCGAAGTGGCATTGTACTGCCCTGGTCATAGGAATGGGAATTTTTACCTGGGGCTTTCCAAATTTATTGCATTTGCAAGTACATAAATTTTGGCAATTCCACTAAGCTGAAATATATATATATATATATATATATATATTTATTGGTATATACAAATAAGATACGCTGTGTACGTGCGATTTTTCCAAACGAGGGTACACAGCGTATCCAATGGGCAAACTGCCGTAGTACACAGCGTATCCTGAGTTTTTCTTGCTGGGTTAACATAAATCAATTTTGCTGTACCATGGTGTGCAGTGATGTTAGACCTCCATCATGACTATAAAAAGTTTGGGACTTACACATAATATATTTACAGTAGTAGTACATAGGCGTATCTATTTATATCGAGTGTACAGGGCGTATCTATTTTTCGACAAAAATCGTACAGAGCGTATCTATTTATATATATATATATATATATATATATATATATATTTATTTATTTAAATAATGTATGTATCACATATAGATACATTCCATTATATGTATGTGGATAGTTTCATTAGTAATTTTTGTAAACCAGCAGCTAGATGTTGGGGTGCATGTGGATCCCAAACAGTCACAAATATAAATTTTCGCAAAAGAATACTTTATGCAAATTGAACCTGAAGTTTTTTTCATTTGAAAGGTTTTTTTGTTTAGTGAAAAGTCATAGAATTTCAATTGTTTAACTGCAGTATGTTCCTAGGAATATTTGAGTAAACATTGGGTGCAATCAAAATTGGTACGCAATGTCCCATATTTAATGCTGATTTTCGAAAATGGTGTCACGGGCTTTTCCGTTCATCTTAAATCTTAACTGATAAATGAGTTCCAAATTGTGTGCTTTGGCATTATTCAAAAATCATTAAACAAAATGGATCTCAAAAAAATTAAAGCATTTAATAATCAAACATCCAAAATAGATAGGTGACAAAAAACACATACACTGTTTTAAACATGTTTTTATTTTGGGATTTTAAAGACTTTATTATTGGTCTGTTTAAAGCTTTTTGATTTAATAACCCCCTCTCTGCATGTAACCTTGAAATTTTTTATGTGTGGTTAAGTCAATAAGTAATTTTCGGTGTACATGTGTGCCTGCATGCTTAAATGCATGCTTGCAGTTATTTTATATTTTGAAAGTTAATGTGATTTTGATGGATTGACAGAAATATATTTAATTACATGCATCCAAGAATTTTTAATTGCATAATTTTTCTTGCCATGATGAATACATTTAAAAGCAATTATTCAAGATATGACACTCGCGTCATTATCAAATTTCTTTATGACTCACATTGTTATGTGACAAATATTACTGGTGACGAAACGTGGATTTGAAGTTGGGATCCTCTTCTTCATGCAAAAACAGTCATCAACGAACGTTATGCACAATGTATTCTGCTCAACAATGCTGTACCACCTGTACAACACGTCAATGGTGGTTATTACAAAGATGTGGTTGTTCGACCATTGCATCCTAATTTGGTGAGAAATCGCAAAAATCAACGCATTGTTTTCCATCATGACAATGCTCCAGCACATCGATGCCTAATTGTGCAAGATTACTTGAATCAACAAGAGTGGGAGATCGTGCCTCATCCGCCGTATTCTCCCGACCTTGCTCCTTGCGATTTCTTTCTCTTCCCCAAAATCAAAGAGTCGATACGCAGTTGAATTGCTTATAGCTGCTTATGTATTTGATATTAATATAAACTTTATTGGATCATTTATTGTTCGCCACGTTCAAATTTACTTACTTTTTGACCAGAGGGGTAATATATTAGCCGATTAGATGCATAATCGAAAAGGTAAATGCAATTTCATTCTATTACTTTTTGTTACACAAGAAACCGTTTTTATCAACATTAACGCTATATTTTTAATTTCAATTAAGGCTTTTTATGAAGTTTTGACGCGATCAGTTGCATCCCTACTTTTTCTTCGCTTTAGCCTAGGCATGCTTTCAACAGATAATTTAAGTAATTCACCTCTGTTCTTTAGAAATATGATTCAGAAGGATTTATATTCTTTTCCAACTATAACAGTAGAAAAGGTTGCGAGATTTCAGAGAATCCGAATGTTGCACTCCTTTTTTATTGGCAACCTTTAAGTCGTCAAGTAAGAATAGAAGGCACAGTTTCCAAAATATCTGGTTAGTATTGTCTATTTAATAAAATATCTTTTATTTTATCAAGTGTATTGACTTTATATTTATACCTAACATTTTTCCCCCGGCCCTAAATTTCCCTCAATTTAAAAAAGACATGTTTTTTAATAACTCCGTTAACAAATAAACATTGAATCTATCGTTTATAACAATTTAACTTTATTTGTTGGCCTTTTCCTCAATCTGTGAATTGTATTGCAGGCTATTTTAAAGTAGGATAATTGACTAGTTGTTTTTATGCGGTTTAGTTGTATCTCTTGGTTTTTTCAATGTAGCACCCATTTCTTGAAGATATTTTTCTATTTATTTTCTTATATACTAAAAACATCAGCTATTTGAGTAGGATATTAACACTGGTAGATGTATGTTTACAAAGTTTCCATTTACATTCGTATTACCAGATTCCTTAGCTGAAACTATTGCAAAATCTTTAGACACGAGAGTTTTTACTTAGTTTGGTCTTCCTGATCACATGTTAACAAATCAATAACGAAATTTTGAGAGTAATTCAATTTATCAATTATGCTACTTATTAGAAAATTGAAAACCACTGCATTTCATGCTCAATGTAATGAACAAACTGAAAGGTGGAATATAACATTAATTGATACAATATCAAAATATGTTGAGCATCATCACGGTGATTGGGAAATGCATTTAGAAAATGGATGTTTTGCATATAATCAATATCAGGCAACCGGCATTTTCCCATTCCAAGCAATGTTTGGAAGTTCAATTATTACTTACTGAATCGGAGGAAAAAAATACGCGTTATGAGAATATTCAACAGTATGTTCTAGATTTTAAGTTAAACCTAACTAATATGCAAAAATCGATAATAGAAAAAACAGGGCAGATTAAAGAGATTATTTGTGATTTTTATAACAAAAAAGTTCGCTTACAAGAGTTTAATATCGGGTGCAAAGTATGGTTGTATCATCCAATAATAAAACCTCGGTTAGAGGGTTAGCGAAGAAATTAAGTCGACCTTACCTAAGTCCCTATAAGTTATAAAGTAATTAGTGATGTAAACATTCAAATAAAAAATTTAAAGTTCCCTAGAAAGGCCTCGTTTACTCGATAAGTTTTTCCTTATCAGTTTACGAAGCAATTGTCAGATTAACTAACTATCAGTGGCGTCTACACGTTAAGCTGATAGCTTTTTCGTGGTACAATTATTACCTAACATACTATTTAAGAGCACATTTATTGTCTAAATTATAAAATTTAAGATTTTTTCTGAAATTTTACGCTTGCACCCCTACTGTCTCGAGTTAATTTGCGTTTACACAGATGTCCCTTACATTAGGAAATGCTATGAGAGAAAAAATTTATCGTGTAAACAAGGCTAAAGAAAATGCTAATTGTACATGTAAACAGTGTTACGCCATACCAGGAAACGTTGGCCTTTAATGATACCACTCCAACTACTGAGGAACCAGACCTGGTGCAAGAATCCGAGGAGGACTGCTCTCAACAAATTGAATTTCCAAACAATGAGGCTGAAAACCCATCTCAACCGAGAACCTTATCCGGTAAGAGAATGTAAGCCCCTGCCTTTCCTTAGCCTTAGTATAAAAAGTTGTTTGTTTTGTTGATTGTTAGCATGATAGGAGACGATAGAAAAATCACTAAAAAGTCTAATCATGTGTATAACTATTTGTATCTTAGAAAAATAAATAGGTAATTATTCAAATATAACGTGAAGATGATGCTCCCATTCGAATAAGGATCAAATAAAAAGTTACCCCTTATAAAAGATGTAACATTGCTCGAAGGGAGCAGATCAAAGACGCATTCAGCGATCGCTATCCAAAAGCAACACACAGGAAGTTGACAGAAGGTGTCAACAACCTTTTGCTCACGTGGCCGCTCATAAGGAGAAGAATCGCTAGACAAATAATTAGAAGGCAGGAGACCAAAATAAACCCCTTAATCAATATAATTCAAAAACTGATACATAGAGTACAGGAGGTTATGCCTGTACACGATGAATTGCTATGCTATTAATATCGATTTAAAATAACATTTTGTAGAATTTTTTGGTATTTCAAGAACTTATGTTAGAATCAGTTGCTCGTAATTCTATTGGCATATTCAGTCCACCTAGAGTAATATATTTTCATGAATAACATAATCACATAAGCACATTGTAATGCAGGAAACTTTCAAAATAGAGACCTAGTACGTATTTTTCCACATCAATTTTTGTAGATAGTCATGAAGAACTTAACGGACGCGCTTTATAATCCATTTTTTGTCGTGGAGAAAGTTAACCTGCTCTCCAGTGGTTTAACCTTTTAACGTACATATGTTTACATTTTGTAAGAATTGGAAACTGTTCATTATTTGGTTTTCCATTTCCAGCCAATTTTCCAAAAATTGATTTTCCGTGTTAATGCTATTTGGTAATGCGTAGGTATATGGGTCAAATGCAATTGGACAATTAAGTAAATGTCAATTTGGAATGTAGTTTTCTAGAATGCGTGCATATATGTTGTAACAGTTTTTATTTAGCTGAGGACTCTGATAACTATTTCGCAAGTCGTCCTGTGGAAAGTCAATACTGTGCAACAATAAGCAATCAAAGTGAAGTGATACCATCACGAAATCATCTTCACCAACGTTTGGCTGATTTGCATGAATTGCACAAAGATGCTGCTCTCCCTCGCCCAAATCACTGGGGTGGTTATCGCGTTAAACCACGACTCTTTGAGTTTTGGGCAGGCTTCACAAACCGTTTACATGATAGGTTACAGTACACTTTAGCTTCTGATAAATCCTGGTCTTTAAACAGGCTAGCACCATAAATTCTTCGATCTCTATTATGGAAGAATCAGTTATTATGAAGTTACTGGAAAGCTGGATCTGAGAAGATTTTATCGGCATGCAATGCTGTCAATTATAATTTATGTAAAAAGTGAACAATTGGAGGCAATTACATTAATTAATGATTAAACTTGTGAATGTTTTAATGTTTTTTATTATTAAGGAAATTTACTGTTCATTTCTATAGATACACCATTATGATAGTTTACACTTATTTTGTAAAATTTTAACTGTTAAGTCTAACATAAGCTAAAGTTTCAACTTTGAAAGAAGTTAAAAACTTTCAGTTTAATAATTTCTACTAGCTTATACCATTATTAATTCTAATTGTTGAAAGTATTTTTTGCATTCTTGGGCATGCTTAAGTGTCACTTACAAGATTTCTAACAAAAACAATCTTGAAATTTTCAGGTATGTTTCGTAAATTGCTATACCTCGAGTTTACTGAGTCGGCGACGTCGAATCTTAATATCCCTAAACATAAGTTGTATTGTTTGCATAAAAAAATATATTGCGTGTAGGCAAGGCTGTCATGTTTTAAACAACCTTATAAAAAACATGTTTAAAACAGTTGAAAATAACATTTTAAAACAAATGAAGCAAATTTTGGGTTATTTCAACAACCATGTTATCAAAAGATTATCCGTATTTAGTAAGGGTTAGCTTTCAGATTGAAATCTCGCGAAATTGTCCCGACAATTCTTGACGTTAGGGATGGAAAAATGCGATCAAATTTGCGGTGGAGAAAGCAAGAAATGTGACCTTCCTTGGTCGCTGGTCAATGCTAAATAGAGAAGTTTACTTTTTCATTTGAATAATTTCGGTCCTATGCTCTGCCTTAGCATTCTGTTTGATTCTAGTACATCTTTTCCAAAAAATGCTTTTGCAGCCCACATCCCTGCGTGTAGGAGGGTTTCCTGACCTAATATAGGTGAAAAATTTAAAATGTAATCAGATAAATGCAAAAAATACTTTGACTTGTGAAATTTTCAATTTTAAGGTATATGGGCCTCAAATGTACACATATTTTGCGTGTTAGTTGTGCATCTACGTAATTACTCGTATGCTTTCTTTCTTGAATGACAAATATGTTAACAGTGTCTTTTAGAATTGGCATCCGTTCGGTCAAATTTTGTTTTCATTTTTGGAGAAAATTACCATAGTAATATAGTTAGATATTTGAAACCTACAATTTTGAAAGCAGCGTTTTGGAATGTGCACTTATTTTCTGCAATCAGATATTAATGCAAAATTGATTATTTAAATTAGAAGCAATGAGAGGGATGTTTGAGATACTAACTGCGATTAAATGTAATTTTATTCAATTGTGTATGATCCAAAGCCACCTTAGTTGATGAGATTTACAAAAAGTATATACGGGGTGCCGGCAAGTCAAATGCAATCTAAAATGTTTTGCTCTTGCTGTTCTGCAGCACTTGCCCTTGAGGATATGACAAAAGTTAACATGTAAATTTTGGGCAGGACACAATTTCTCTTTGGCGGCCTCACTTCCATCTCTGATTCAGAACAGAAAGCGAACTTTGAATATTTATCTTAAAACTGGGATTAAAATAGTTATTAAATACGAAGCAAATAAAAATGAAAAAATCGAAATATAAATTATAAGGGAAAGGTAATCACTAACAATAAGGCCATAACATGTTTAATGAAGTATTTTGCAAATTAGGCAATTTTTATGGTGTAAATACTCCATTTAAGATCAATTAAGTTCAACCTATAGTACTGCATTTCTCGTTCAAATTCGTGACTAAGTTTAAAATTACCAAATCTATTCATTCTTTAAAATACGATCCTAACGGGCCCTCCATTATCCCAACTTGGTTTCTAAAAATTGGCCCAGATATAATAACTGAGCCACTTTTATACATTATAAACGCGTGTATTAGACATTCTATTTTTCCTGAACAATTAAAATTGGCAAATATTACTCCATTATTTAAAAAAGTTGACCTAATAGATTGTTTGAACTATAAACCTATCACCAATAAGTAAGATTTTTGAACGACTTCTTTTTAATCAAATTTTACTTTACTCTCAAAATCAATATGGTTTTCGTAAATATATTTCTACAAATGATACTTTAACAGCTACCGAAAATTGGAGAATTACCATTGATGAGTGTTCCGCAGTTGCATGCCTAGATTTATCAAAAGCTTTTGACTTGATCGACCACCACATTTTAATTAAAAAAATAAAAATTCTGGGTTTATCATACACAAGTGCAGATCTAATAAGCAGCAATCTCCATAATCGTAAACAAAGAGTTAAACTAAATGGAATTCTCTCTGACTAGATTTCTATCAAAATGGCGTTCCGCAAGGCACAATTTTGGGACATTTAGTATTCAATATGTATGTAAACGATTTGATCAATCGTACCACATGTAATGTTATTCAATGCTATTTAGCTCACATAAGTCTCCTGAAATTGCTATAAAAGTTCTCGAATATAATTGCACTCATCTTGCACAATATTTTGCTTCAGTAAAACTAAAAATAGACCCATCTAAAACTCAATTTTGCTTAATTAGCCCTAAATCTAACAATAATTCCACAAATAGTTCAAAATTTAAATTGAAATTTAATGGCACATACATAGAACAAGTTAATTATTTTAAATATTTTGGTATCATTTTTGATTCTCACCTTAATTTTCAAAACAAATAACTAGGGTATCACAACAGCTTCCAACCACATCAAAGATTCAATTAGTTCACACATTAATACTAAGTCAATTTAATTATGGAAAGATACTGTATATCGATATAAATCAACAGTTTGAATAAATTCAATGAGCAAATAAAATGTGCTGTAAAAATAGCAGTTAATCATTTATATAACAAAAACTTCTCTAAATCGAAAATGCATTATTTATAAAAACATTAACTACTTTCTTTAAAATATTTATTAATATTTTTCCATACCACAAGTACAACTTTCTATCCTCTAAAATATTGCTTAGACATAATCATAGAACCCTAAAAATTAAGCCTCTTCCATATAACAAGAAAATAATGAAAAATTCATTTCTCAACACATCTAATATTTTGTTTATAAGATGCTTTCCGTCCCTAAAGATAAGTATGAATAACATTATGAAAACATTTGTGGTATGGCAGAAAAACAGAATCTGACCATAGTATTCTTTGGGGAAGCTATCAATTTTTTGTGAAAAGCAAGAATAGCCTAGGCCTTGTGAAATTGGTCTAGATGGGTTTTGCCCAAAAGTTTGGTTTCAATGTTCACATTGTTTGGGGAATTCATACCAGTGCCCGTCACATTGATCAACTGTGATTGTCTAGAATTAGAATCGCAGAAACTTGAACTATTTTAGGCTTTTGACACATGAAACTATTCCGGTAAAAAATAAATAAATCAAGTTATACAATGACCTTCGTTCTGTTTGTCACAAAATGTCTCCCGTAGCGCATTAAAAATTTAATTTACACTTTCTTCACCGTGTTTTGTTATTACTCGAACTCGATACAACGATTTTTATCCAGGTACCCGACTCGACTCGAGCTTGAAAAATCCTCCGGCATAATTATTAGTGTATCGGCTTCATGACACGAGACTTCCAAAAGTTTTGTAGAATGCAGCAACAAAATAACGATTACAGAATGTTGCATTATCTTTATCATTCTACCAGACTCTTGATCCAAAGTATCAACCGTGGAACACTTGATTTATTAAGTAATTGCAATAGTCTTTGACATGAATTTAGGTTCAAATTTTTCGCAAATTAGTTAACGTAGTTTATTTTGTCAAGCTCAACAGACGCAAACATTTTTTATGTCTTGTAAGCAGTGCGATTATAATAACTGATTTTTTAAGAAAATGTTCGTCTAATTCATAAATTTTTATTATAGAGATGGATGGGAGTAAACTGATGCGTTTAGCAACTCATTTTACCAATGATTGCGGTAACTAGGATCCAGTTAAGGAATTTCTTAGCGAAGTGCTGAGAACAACAGTAACCTTAGTTCTTTATATGAGAATACGAGAGATGAAATTTATCATTGGCAATATTGCTGTAAATATTAAATGGTTCTTCAAGCTTAGCCACTATGTCTAAAGCAATTAGCTATCTTAAGTTCACCTTATAAAAAATTCAGCCTCTATTGATTTGGTTTTCCTGCCGTCAATGTCCTCAGTCTAGTTATGGTGGTATATCCTTTAGTTTAAGAATAGCCACAACCAATAATAAAGCTGGGATACATCTTACGTTCTTGATGTTCACTCAACTGCAAATCCCTTGCCAATAAGACGGTTTCAGTTAAAATGCCCCGTGTCCGCAAACTGTAATGTGCAGGCTCCCATAGTGCAGAAAGATCGTCTGGGATTTTGAAGAGGAAATCGTAACGCATGAGTAGAGATTAAATTTGAATAGTTGTAAGAAGTGATATTGCTTTCGAAGCTGATTGAAATTTAATCCAGTCCATAGTCCATCTATTTTATGATTTGACTGTGATTCTTATATGGAATTGTAAGCAAACTATATAGACATTTATTGCAGTTCAAAAAAGCAATGCCTGTAAAAAAACAATTGTTTTCGGCAAACTCTGTTACTAGGCGCTAAATTACGTATCACTTTTAGAAATCGATGCTTTGTAATTTGTCATTTAATACAATTAACTGTGTTAAAGATCTTACCAAAATTCAATATTGACAGAATTCTTAAATATAGAAGCTTTTGCAAAGAAACAGTGAATAATCTTGTTTACAATTAAATTGACCATTATCAGTCATTGCTAAGCATGTAAACACTTGAGATTTGCAAATCCTTTGAATTTTATCTTCTTCACAAACAAATTTCACTATCTTACCGGCCCACTAGCATCATTTAGGAACTTAAAAGTGCACCACATTCCTTAAAATAGGGTTTTTGTTTAGTTAACCTCAACCTTCATGTTGCAACTTTAGAATCCCGCATTTTCAAACCATTTTCTTCAAGTCTATTAGGAAATTTGAAAATCCCGGTATTTGGACACGTTTATAGGTCATACAAATTATTCCTGTTCCTGAAGTAGCTGAAAATATTTTTTTCAATGGAAAATTTGATTTTTGTAAAATCTTTCACATCTTCCCCTACGTATTGTTCAGATAATAACGTGGCTAAAAGCGCACAACAACAACTAACCTCAATTAAGTTTTCTGTAAATATACCCACCAAGTTCCGCTCAGGCGCGTGATCAGAAGAGTGACTGCTATAAAGCATCGAACTCTAATTTATTAGCAGATTAGAGAGTGACAATATGAGGTAAACATGGACCCGAACTCAACCCGATCGTAATATTTACTACCATATATACAAATAAGTATATACAAAAGAATAATTTCACAAACACTACGAACTAAGCTAAAAATATTAATTATAAATAAACAGACACCTATTTAAAATTATTAATAATAATAATAATAATAATAATAATAAGGTATAAGATGGAGAAGAATGGTAGAGAAGTAAGTCACCTGTGGTACATGGACGACCTGAAGATGTATGCTAGTTCAAGGAAGATGTTGCAGAAGCAAGTGGAGACATTGGAGAAGGCAAGCAGAGATTCAGGGTTGGAGTTTGGATTAGGAAAGTGTGCAGCAGTGACAATGACTAGAGGCAAGTGTGTGGATGGGGAGGGCTTGAGGACAAGCAGTGGGGACAAGATTGAGGAAGTCAAGGAGGGGTACAAGTACTTAGGAGTAATAGAGAAGGACAGAACAGATCACATGGAAATGAAGATGAGGCTAAGGAAAGAGTACAAGAGGAGAGTAAGGAAGGTACTACAGAAGTCAGCATTGAATGGGCAGAACAGCATAAAGGCAATTAATACGTGGGCAATACCAGTGTTGAGATATTCGGCAGGAATAGTTAGGTGGAATAAGAATGAACTGAGGGAATTAGACAGGGAGACAAGGAAGATACTAGCAGCAGAGAGAGCATTCAACCTCAATGGAGATGTAGATAGGCTGTACATGGCAAGAAATAAGGGAGGGAAAGGGCTGTGTGGAGGAGACTGTAGAAGCAGAAGCACTAGGGCTAAAGGAATATGTAGAAGAGCAACCTGAGGGGTCCCTACTAGAGGTCACTAAGGAGTTGAAGAAGATAAGAACTGAGAGTGAAGGAAAGAAGATATACCAGAGTAGGATGGAATCAGAGAGACAAACAAGGTATAGGCAGAAGGCAATGCATGGAGAATACTGGAGGAACACAGAAAAGTGTGATAGAGAAGAGAGCAACAAGTGGTTAAAGAAGGCAGGACTGAAGAGAGAAACAGAAGCACTAATAATGGCAGCACAGGAGCAAGCAATAAGAACAAACTGGGTGAAGAAGCATATAGACAGAAGAGTAGAAGTAAGTGATAAGTGTAGGCTATGTAAGAAAGAGGTGGAGACAGTAGATCATCTGATAGCAGGCATGACAAGGTGGGACGAATGGTACATTGGAGCTTGAGCAAACAGCTTGGGTTAGAAGCAGGAGACAAGTGGTATGAGCACAAGCCACAGACATATTAGTAGTAGACAAAGAGATAAGATTGGGAACAATGATAGACAAAGCAGTACCAAAGGACAGAAATGTAGAAAGCAAGGAGAAAGAGAAGATAGACAAGTATAGAGAGTTGGCAGAGGAAATAGAAAGGCTGTGGAAGTTAAAGAAAGTTGAAGTCGTCCCGGTAATTGTAGGAGCACTAGGAGCAGTGAGTAAGAAGCATGAAATACTTGGAGGAGTTGGGAGTATCAAAGTGGGAAGGAGCAGTAGCACAGAAGGCAGCATTGTTAGGAACAGCTAGAGGTCTGAGGAAAGCTCTCAGACTCCCTTGGAACTGGTTAGTTTCCCGAGCTGAGAGGGATATCAGCATGAAGTTGTGAAAAGAAATGAAATAATATATGTATATATATTAGGGTTCTTACTATTTTGCTTTTTTGCATTACAAAAATGAAAGCCATTATATTCGAGGAACAATTGCATCCAGATGACATTAGTAACATCAATGCATAAAAAAATTTAAAAAATTCCGCCTTTTTTATTTTTTCATTTTTAAATTCATTAAAACTTGCACGTCTACTGGAGTAATTTAGAACACATTTTATTTTTTTAGAAGATGTAAATGAATTATTTTACATGTGTGCAGTGAGGTAGCATATGTGGGATTCGAATTTGTAACATGTTTTTGGCGGTTTGGTAAGGGATGGTTCTTAATTTTCACATTGATCTATTATGGCTTGATACAAATACTGTATATATTTTTTTTCATTGTCGTATTTTCTCTCTAGCGCAGTTCCTTTCGTTTGATATAGATGTCATTGAGGAACAAGAATTCTTGCAGCAGCGTAAAATATCTACGTTTTTCTTCAAAACAGAGAAAGGACCCAAGCCTTTCATCTGTTAAAAAGATTTCTAATCTCACATGTATGCCAACAAACTGCCAAACGCTTGAAATTTTTTCTATTCATCTTTGAGAATCCCGACTATTTTGAATTAAAAAAAGTTACAAATCGAAAATTTCTCAAGCAGAAAACTAGACTTTCCTGTTTTATGAAGACCCTAATTAGTTAGAAACTAAATTGAATGACCCAGCTAAATGACAAAACAAAATCAATCTGAAAAATTTCAAAGAAATGTTTTCTCAATTAATTGATACCACCAAAGTGAATGGAGAATGGAAAGCATGCTCACAGTTGAAGCAATGTTGGTTATTCAACGCTTAGACTAGCACATCTGAGGTCAATCCATCCAATAATAATAATAATAATAAAAATAAATGACTTTATTTAGCCGCTGAAGGCATACACTACAAAAAAAATAAAAACAAGTCAGGTTTTACGGCAGCGAGGACAGTTACAGGAGATGAAATAGGAGCAAATGGAAGAGTACGCGAGGTTGGAGAAGGGCTCAGCGAAGAGGGAATTCATCAAATATATCTTGAAGCTCGGTGGTAAATTAATACAGCCATCAACATTTCAAGATACAGCTAGCCTTCTTCATCGCAACATACATACGATGTTTGTCTAATCTGTCTCATTTTAAACTAGGTCTCCTGCTTATTTCCAAAAAGCAACAGCTCCTTTACTAGTACTAAACATTTCAACAAATAAAGTGCAGAATCTTCTTGCAATCATTGCTAAACAGAGTCACGATGCGTCAATTCCGATTGAGTAACGTGCATTTTAACATAGAGACGAATCCTGGTTGGCGAGAGGTCTTTTTATATGAGCTATGCCAATAATATCATCCTAACAAAGGAGTCATAAATATATGCTACAATAGCATTTTTCTGTTAGCAGAATATCTGCTATGAATGCGCTGATGTTTGATTCCATGCACAACTCTACATGGAATCATCATTCAATGAACTAATGACCTCACTAATAAAGGCAAAGTGCAAAAAGGCAATTAAGTGTTTGAAGACCCATCGGTGATTGCAGAGCTATGCTCCTAAATATGTAACAAGAAGGACTCTAAATTTGAGTACTTTATATTTATGTTATATTTTATTGACAAAACATAATTTCTCAACACATAAAATCCAGCACCCTACATTGTAATATTACTTTAACAAGGGACTGGGTCCCCAATCCAATTTAACATGGTGGACAGAGCTCTCCGGAGCATCCCTTCGAGTGCATGCCTGGGTGGTTGAGCAGTCAGTAATTAACATTCCTAGAGCTAACCAAGACGCTGAACGTGCTATAAAATCAATTGAGGGTTTATTTGCAAACTCAAAAAGATTTTAATTTTTTAATCTAAAGTTCAAAGCAAAAATTATTTTTTACAATTTTTTATTTTTTTTGCATGCAGTACTAACTGTTTTTCAACTATTTTTGGTGTAAAGCTTACTAGTAGTTTTATGATTTAATCTCTAGAATAAAGCAAAATGAATTTCCTTCTGTTGTTTAAAAAGAAAAAGTTGCACAATTTTTTAGGTCATTTTTTGGCGGGAACGTTTTTACACAAAAATCAAAATAATTCAAATTCCCGTTATCTATCTCCTCCTTTGTGCATGGTTTCAACAAAAATTATTTTTAGTGATAATATATATATATATATATATATATATATATATATATTGCAAACTTAATTATTTAAAAGCTGAAATTGTTCAATTAAAATTCTCAGCTATTCATTCTGTAGCTGAAATATCTTTGCAAAAATATTTAAGTAAGCTTTGCCTAAGGTGCCATTATAACCCAAACCGCATTGAACCACTAAGTAAAATGGCTAGGTTAAAAATGAAATCTTAATTACCGACATAATTTCATCTTTCTTCAATGCAGACTACGAGATGACAATAGCAAATAATTTTCAATAACATCGATTTATTTGTGAGGTAATAAGCAAAAACTCATTTTTTAAAGCTGAAAATCGACCCCGACTTATTAGCTAGAAAGTCGGGTTTTTAAAAAATAATTAATAGACTGTAAAGTTTCAGCCTATTGCCATACATCATTTTAAATTCATCCCTGATAATTGAGTGTAATGATCGAAATATTTGGAAACCAATTGCATGTAATCCTTGCAAAATCCAACCAGACTAAGCGTAAATAAAAAGGAATACGAAATATTTCTTGTTTGACTGTGATATCTAAGACCGATTACTTAAAATCCTTGACTTTCTGTTCATGTATGTATTATCTACTTGTAGAAGCACTTTATTGATTTTAAGCCCTTTGAAAAGCCGACAATGAGATATCCTGTCTCTCTCTTTTGTTTTCTTAGTAAACAGAAGTTGCCATCTTTTTCCATTGTATACTTATGAGTATCTTATCAATAGTACGTTTAAGGTAATTTTCAAATAAATATTTGCTCTTAATTTCCAGCTTTAACATCTTTAATCAGGATTTTAAACCAATTAAAGTAGTGGTCATAATACCGCTCGAAAATCAATATATATATATATATATATGTATATTTAAATATAGATTTAGCGACAATCCTTTAAATACTTAAATATTTCTATTACATTCAGGATTTAACTTTCATTTTCAGATGTTGTCATTTTTGTATTTTTGTCAATGGGAGATGTCTCTAGTTAATATTTTGTTCTATTTTGAAGAAATTCTAAACACAACATGCAATTATACACATGATACTGCTAGGGTTTGGCGAGATCATTCCATTGAATTTACTAGAGCCAATCGGTGGAACTGGGAACTGGGAGCAATATTTCACTAGAACTGAGACTAACATAGGGCTGGAACCTAAATATCAATAAAATGGTTCCCGAATTTCAAAAAATCACTTATAGTTTTTGCCGATTTTAACCAAAATAATAGTTAAACCGTAGGATCACATGGGAACATAATACTAAAATTTTGTATGCCTTATATGGGCGCCTGTATTAACTTGTTAAAGCTTAGCATTGTTTTAAAGCATTACGTTACATAACAATTTCTCTACTTTATTTGTTGTAAATTGCTAGTAAAATTGGTAATATAATGATTAGGACTTCCATTGTAATTGTAAAAAAATATCCGTAGACTTGCAATTTGTATTCCACAATTTGTTTTTTGAAGAATTTATTGAAAATCAACTCAGGCAATTTTTTAAAAACCGTTCGTTTATGAGCTGTAATAACTTTTTGGATACAAATTTAACTACAAGAAATTCAGACAATTTATGAATTATAAAAAAGGCAATCTTTTACAGTATTCAATGGCTCTAGGTTGAATCAATTGAGCAACATTTCAAGGAGCATCGGGTTGGGTAGAATCAAGCCTAATTCATATTGAGAAATAGTTTTTAAGTTAACGTTTCATTTTAATAGGAACCAAACACAATAATTTATAAGTAATAGTTTTTTCCAAATCATTACTATAACTATAGCAAAATTATGACATTTAGTTGAAAGATATTCTTTACGATAATGCATAAAATATTAAGTCTTGCAATGAGAAAATTAGTCGCAAAATCGCTAAATACTACGACTTTAATAGTGTCTATTTTTCAAATCTGCAGATGATTTGGGTCAAATTTTGTTGATAAACTTGCAGCCCTCCAACTTCAACCCTTACATCATTACTTTGGTTAACAGCTTTTGACATAGGTAAATGCACTGTTGACGTTCAAAACTCCCGCAAAATTTATTAGTTCCTGTTTAGTTAATAGCATTATATGGGATTTACAACCCCATGTAGGCAACATCGATAATTATTGATTAAAAGCCTTGCACGAATTAATTGTGTTTTTGTTCTATTCGTTGTGCATTTGACTTAGTTCTGCCTAAGATCATCTTTCTGAGATGCAGGCAATTAGGATATAAAATAATTTGCACATAGAAAGCAATACATGAATCTGACCATAATGTCAACATTTAGTGTAATATAATTACTGGTCCTGCCAATGTACATCCAGGATTTTGAGCGTTCAGCTGATTCTCTTGGAATGACACCTTAATTATGTTCTCTGATTAATTGGGTGGAGACATCCAAAGTTGCAATTAAGGTGCTCATTGTTTGTGCTCACTGCCTTCCGCAAACATATTATGATGCGATAAGATATTCAGTGTACTTTGATTACATGTTTACAAAACTAATTTCAAGTAAATATTTCAAGATAGCGTACTACTTTGCAATGGTATGTGCATTATTCGCGTCATTTACGTTTCAATTTTTTCTTCATGTTCTCAGTTTTTATTGAATTTATCCACTATGGCTATTACCACGACATAAAAATATTTTTTCTTACCTAATGGATTACTAGCTCTAATGATTTTTGAGTTGGCAGTTTCGTCAAAATAACTCATTAATCTCTTAGCACGGGTGACAATTTTGCTCGACATACTTATGTTGCATAATATAGTCTTATCGTCCCCATATATGTTGATTGGCCTTTTATTACATGTAAAATTATACCTCTTGCCGGCCTAAACAGCCATGTATTACATGTAAGAGACCTTGATCGAAAGAATCATATGTTTTACATATGAGTAGAACTCATTTAGAAATAGTCCTCCATTCTTAAAGTCTGATTTCACATTAGTATGCACCAGACGATTTTATTAAATTGCATAATTCGATATGAAAATATTAGCACAACGTAAATGTGTTTAGCACCATTAATATATGCATAAATATTTTTCATGCATTTCATCTGCGGAGATGAAGGAAATCGATATTTATTATGTATACAATTTCATTTGATATTTTTTCTATATTTCAAAAACTGGTATTTTGCCATTGCTACTAGGATTATTTTTCAATAATGTAATTTCTTTACATTCTCAGTCTAAAAAAGTTTCAGTAACTTCACTTGTTTTTGCACTTACAAGCTTTTTAAATATATACAGTACAATGCTTTTTAAAATCTTTTTTTTTGAATCAGAAGTTCTGGCGCCTTGTAGTTAATAAATATTCGACTTCTAATAACAATTTGCGATTCAGGCTACCCATGGTTCGATGTTTTGTTATTCTAGTTGTTCTAACTTTTAGACATAAATTCATGTAATAAATCAGGTACTTTCATAATAAGAATGAGAAAATGTATTGAAGATGAAAATTAATCACCTAAATAATTTACAAAGGGGGCTCTAAATTTGAGTACTGTATTTTTAAGTTATTTTTAGCTAAATTTAATATTGAAACAAATAAAGACAACACCTTAAAATTGGACAAGAGGGGCTCGGTCCCCAATAATGTTTAACAAAGTGAACCCCGCCTCCTTGAGCACACCACTGAAATTTTTCCATTAACCTAATGTTAACTAGCATTTTAATATTTAAGGTATTTTGCAATATCTCAGAATGATAGTAATTTTTCTCAAGATCTGAAACCTACTCTTCTATATTCTCATTGTTCAAGCTGCCTATGGACTTGTAGAATGACAAACAAGGAAATGTAGAAATCGCGGGATGTGGACGCATCCATTTTTGAACGTGTTCGAATGTAAACTTGAATATTAGTGTACCAATTGAAGAAAAGGCAATTCAATTTATGCACAATAATTTAATCAAAGGAAATTGCAAAAATTTAAAATGATCATTTCAAGTAGCAAATCAGATGATTATTTGCTTAGAAAATTACAATCCTTTTTGGAATCACGAGAAATTTAATCATGTTATCAAATTATTGATATTTTTGGTTTGATTAAGTGTATACCAATGTATGGATGGGAAACTTTTGCTATCATTAAATTACGTGAATAAATATTACTACAAAATTATTTTCATAGCTATTGTATAAAATTTTTTCAATGCAATTTTATAAATTGCTTAAATTAAGCATAAATCTTACGATCAAGTTACAAAATTTAAATACGAGCTCAGAAAAATTTTTTTTCATGTTATCCAATAGACCAATTATGTAATTAGGATAGTAATGGTAGGATAATTGATTTTCATTAATGTGTGCTAATTTGAACGCAATAGATGTTATGCTTTGGGACTTCATGGGATCATAATACCAAAACTTAAATCCAATGGAGCCTTGTTTTATATACAAAATGTATAACTGATTTGCTAAACAGAATTTTTTTCTCTGAATTATCTCGTTTAATCATTTTTGGCCAACAATTGTGAGAAGTATATTGCATTTCTCTGATTTACAATACATTTTAAATTTTTTGTAAGTACGTGATACATAAAGCCTATTAATCTGCTTTTTTGTAAATGACAAACTGTTTTTCCACATTTTCAATCAATTTTCTCAAATAATATTAGAAAATTTGAAAATCTTAATATGTTTTCGACACATCTATTGATGAACGTACTCGAACGTAGTGAAGTACTTGAATGAATATTCCATTTTTATAACAAATTTATGCTGCTTCCATACCTAGTGTGCAGGTAATCAGGAGGTTTGGACGAACAATCAACGCTAACGTTTTCTTTCAGAATAAATATACTACCTAAGCCCTTGATGCGGGGAGTACGCAAAGTCTGAGTTCGTGGATTCAAATTTTGATTATCTCATTTAATTCCAGTTCTTTAGCGATTAAGACTTTTTTCTAGAAATAATTTGAGTTTTATAAAGTCTTAGGTAGTATAGGGTTAATTTTTCAAATGATGCCAGTGCTGTAAATTTATTAACAAATTGACATTATCATGAGCGAAGTAAATGTATATGTATATATTGAACTTTGATATAGACAAATAGACATTTCACATGCTATAGCACTAAGTTTGTAAAGATACTATTTGTGCATTTGGTGGTTTCCTAAAATGAAAATTGTTTTCTTAGTCTACTGAAAATTCATGACTAGTATATTATATCTCATTTTCAATAAATGTGATTTGGACGTTAGATGGCGTACTAAATTCATTGATTTAGGACGATTTTTCAAAACCAACCAAGCCAATTCTAAAACAATTGCTATCGATTTGTTGAGGTCATTTTACCAGGATATCGTAAATGAGGAAGCCACAAGTTATATATATGTATATATAATCACCAGCAATTTACGTACTTAATTCTTAATAGAAGTAAAGATTGGAATTTGAGGTTTCATTATCTGCTATCAAAACAAAGTAAATTCATTAAGGCATTTTCTAAAAATAAGTTTTCAATTTACATTTCAAGAGTTTTGATGAAGTTTGCTCATTGTTTATAGCCGTTATGTTAAAAAGTCCCACTTAGGTTTTTAATGCTGATTTTTAAAATAAATAAGCATATTAGCTATTGTTTATATTCGTTTCCGGTGATGTTTGACGTATGATCATGGTCAACGTAATCATTATCTTAATATTACTGTCAGTGATGATAGTTTGTAGCCACGCTAAGTTTGCAGACCAGAAAAATAAATATATGCATGATATAAGAATCTTCTCCTACAAGTAATTCCATGTGCTATGCTTTTGAATACTTTCGTGTTTTTTATTAGTATTTATCAACTTTCCTTTTGTGAATGACTAAACAATCCACATGTGGTTTTTGATATGTGATATTACACAAATTGATTTGAATGTGCATTGATACATGAGGTATCAATGTTATATTTGTTTTCAAATGCATTCGAATAAGACTTTCCTTAGGTCTTCTCACATTATGTATACATAGATGTATATTCCGCAGATTACTTATACCAATTTAACGGCTAGAATCTGCTTACTGTTTTATACAGTGGGCACGGTTTGGAGACCTTTTGTTCCCGCACACATATATTTTTGAATAACAGCATATGACTTAAATAAGTTTAGGAAAGATACGTGTTCCGGTCGCCAGTTCCTTCTGAGAGCCAGCCATGCCAAGCAAAGCTTTCTTACCATAAGGCTACACATTGCGTTTTAACCCAATTTCGAAGGTGTGGTTAAAATAGTGTCGACAAATTTATGTAGATAAAATGACCATAATTTTGAAATTTAAAAATTTTCTATTTTTTACTAAACCACAACCATTAATCTGCCAGTATTCAAATTAACGACAATTTTCAGAATTTTCTGAAATTTAGCTAAATAATATACACATGGATTGGGTAAGTTAGAATTAGCCTTCAACAAATCCTTCTGTATTCCAGCATAGAAACTATAACTGTAAGATACTAACTTATTCCAAGAAATATGAGGTTGTGCACTCATTGTAAAAGTTATACATTGATTTTTCTAAACTTAAAATTTCAGGAATGTTTTTTTATATTTAAGAGATTAAAAAGCACAATAATGAATATATTTTACTTGCAATCATCAACTCATAGATAATTGATGTCTGAGATCAGTAGACGCCAGTACCATTCATTTTCCACCCGCGGTCCAGTGGTGATAGCTACGGAGGAAAGGCTGATTCAATTACGTAATTATGTAAAATTTGCTTTACAGTTTGCAACGTGCAAATTGGATTGCATGTTTACCAGAGATCGAACGTGGTTGCATTCGCAACCTTTCACGCAATAACGCAATTTTTGCCTAAATCTTCAGAAAACACAATATTAGCACAATATTACGAACTTTACTCAAAATTTCTATGAAATTTGTATCAAAATTGCAGGGAAGGAATACGCTGGTAGAGAGTATCAACTTAGTCACAAGGGTGAATGATGTACATGATTTCGAAACATATTCAAGAAAAATTTCAGCAATTTTTGTGAAAAATGCGGGCATAAAGAAAATGATATTTTCTGGACCCTGCGTTCTTTAAGAACGCCTATCGGTTTCATATGACATCGATTGGACATTCTCCCCTATGTTGGAGAGTGCATGTTTCACCAAAGGCTAAATGTGTTAGTGTTGAGTCCCTAGGAATCCATCAAATTTCTATGTGGTATGCGAATTTTGATGAGGAATAAAATATTGTCCATCAGTTGGAAATTTTTACGCAACTTTTCGCGCAATTCTTTAAATTTTTTTAGCAAACAAATTCGCCCTTTGATGCTTACATAATTCTCTCCATATGCACTTGTTTATGAAAATGAATGTTCTATTAACTATTAAAGTTTTTTGCTGGCTATTTAATATGTCGTCAAATGTTTTCCGTCACATACATTTTAATGTAATTCTACACTTCTCCACTTATTAATAAATTTGCAAGTATATGCAATGCAATGTGCACAATTTTTGTTAAGAAATCAATTCTGACTATTAACTATTTGTAAAAATCAAGTTCGCGACCCGGTGACTCGGCCAAAACCGGTAAAGTTGTAAAATAAACGACCAAGTGAAACCGAATAACCGTTTTTTTAGAATTTATAGCGTTACTTGCAGGGTTTTGCTAAGAATATGCTTTCATAAACATTAAAATGAACACATAACGCTGGCCTTCACTGACATCAAATGCTCCACTTCGCATTATAAAGACATGGTTCTAACATCTCCCATAATTTAAATATAAAACTATCGAAACATGTTTTATGAAGCAAAAATTCTAGCAAGTCCAAATTACCATTTTAAAACATCAGTCTATGAACGATGCTTCTATTGAAAATATTTCATTAAATTTAACCCCATTCGATTTCTCGCCAAAAATTGAACTTGGATTTAAATCAAATATCAAAGACTTAATTTAATATTGAACCAATTACAAAATAGAGACTTACAAACAAACGAAATCAAATAGGAATCTGAATCTATTTTGGATTCTAATACAAGTCTTGATACAGCACAGTGGCAGACCTGGGAAACAACATTTCTCCTTTGAATTCTTCAATTGTAGAATAATCAGTTAAAGTTTTTCATGTTTTAAAGTAATCGTAACTGTTAAGTACAGATGCTTTTGATATAGAAGTTATTACATAAACCAATTGATATTGTGCCTTTTTACAGAAATAGTAAACAATTAAGTTCAATGATTTTGTAGTAACATGAATGGCTTTATTGCGATGAGCCCTTTTGTGTAATTTATTTCAATAATTTGTTTATATGAATGAGACCCGGTGACCCAGTAGACCCAGAAACCTTCAGGAAAAAGTTGTTCCGGCGACTCGGCTGATCCGCCAGTAAATCCCTGACCCTGCTGCAACTCTGGTAAAAATATATTACTAATAAAAGTAGCATGCAAAGTCTGATTTTTACTATGGTCCAAAGACTAACCATGTGGCACCACCTTTATTAATGTTAATATCCATTTTAAATGTCTAGATTATTTCAACTTCAAGTATCATGATAATCTTTCACAGAATTGTTCGATAATATAAACATGTCGTGCATCTTCCCAAATGCTTTGTGTTATTTTTATGTCTGCCACTCTGGCTCTTAACTGTTTTAACGGTCATCAATTAAGAATTCATCACATTGCGTTCGAATGGATGTTTACTGCCTTCGATATACTAAAATATAATAAATTATTTTCAAATACATTTCAAAAATGCCTAAATCTAAATTGTACATTATTTAATATTTAAATATCTTAAGACAAGTGCTTACGTACTTTACACCAATGTGTGAATTTTGAAATGCTAAACGCAGCTAATCCAACAAAGTTGAAATTTTAAACAAATCACAATTTTATATATGTTTGCATATACATGCAATGGGGGACTTAATTGGAAATCTAAAACAAAATGAAAATGTCTCAATTCTAAATGTATCTTTCAATAAAAGATAATATTGTGATATCAAATGTTCGGAAAATCACATTGAAAAATGTTGATTTTTTTAATGAATTTTCCGATAATTACTTAAAACGAAGTTATAAATATTGAGTATAGGCACAAATACGTAAATATGTGTTGAATTTTTCAAACTAGAAGTATCGATTATGTGATAAGTACTGCTTCCAGAAATTTTCCTCCACCCAGCGAAGTGGACTGGACACAGAACTAAAAGCGCATGCAGATATTTCATCCGTACTGAGTATACAGTATAGCATTGTGAAATTGTATCAATGTTTTCGGCTACTTGGTTCTTGCAATTTATCTTTTTATCCTTGCACTACTGTGAAATGTTTCGTTTCACTTTCTGTTATTAACCTTAAACCACCTAAGAATTTAATAAAATTTCTATGGTTTCTTTAAAAAACTTTCAACCTTACAATTTACAAACAAATAAAGTTATATAAAATCTGTAAGCACCACTGGATAGAGAATCGACCCCTCTTTCTTTTTATCATGAATTCGCACTCTGTCGCCGACCATTCCAAGCACGCCTCTGCTTGAAAAAGAAGTCTCTGCACCTACCAGCATAGATGTAAGAGGCCCGAATTTTTGCGGCCCTAACATTTTAATTTCTAAGCCCTATTTTAGCCTTAAGTAATATTTTTCGTGCCTAAATAAAAAAATTATCCCAAAAACAATAATGCACAAAATACGCATAGTACTTAAAATGAAATGTCGGCCTAAACTGGCCCTTATTTTTTATAAATCTCGGTCCTACAACGACTCTAAACAACCCGGTCCACTTACATCTCTGCCTACCATGACTTCCCAATTTGCGCAAGCCCCCATGACGAGACTTAGGTAGTCTATTTTCAGAAAATAAATTAGTCGAGGCTAGTTGTTACTGGCATGGACTTTCGACCTCTTGATTACCTGAACAGTAGAAATGGCGAGAATATACAACTTTTTTTTAAAAATTTGAATTTTCAATTGAAAGCCGTGAATCTTTCCAAGCACTTGAGCCACTGCAATACACTCGTACACATTTTCAACATCATGTTCGAGCACATTCCCTAACAGTTGTTACCACATCTCAGAATTTCCCAATTTCATAATAGGCTCGGGGCAAAATTGCTTGAAAATTTGGATAAACAGTTTGCCCTATATAAAGGACATTTCAGTTTAAGGTTTTACCGCGATTATATCGGGGGAAACAGTTGTTTTGACATTTTTCGGCAATGTCCGATGAAAGCTTTTCCATTCCATTGATGATGTATGAATTTGTTTTTCATCGTTGACTAAACTTTGTTTCTCACTGTTTTAATTTTATAAATTGACTCGTAAGAAATCCAATTTTTCAGGAAATCATTCGAAATTGGATTAGACAAAACGGTTCTACCTGATTCCACATGAGGTTGTACGTATAATTAAACATTGCATCTCCGTGAAAAATAGTTCCTCGACTAATAAGTTTACCACTTACTTTCAGGCGTAGACATTTTCATCAGAGTTGCTTAGTATGTTAAGTAACTCAAAGCTAAATACATGTATATTACGGTTGTTATCAATGATGGCAAAAAGTTTTTGTATTCAAAAAACTAAAAAACACGTTTTATGTTTCTTAAGATTTTTTATTTCATGCGAGGACTTTTTTAACCCTATTCGACCTGGAGGCGGGGGTGGAGGATTTTCTAACCGTCATTGAGGGTTTTTTTCTAAATATCTTTTCATTTTATTGTTTTTCAACCGCCTATATTTGCAAAAAACTTATTATGTTCGTTATAAAATGCGTAAGTAAGCAAGAAATGAGTTCTAATAAATACGAAGCATTTCCAGTCGGTAAAACCAGCTCTTAATTGATTTCAAAGAAATCCCCCGACCATGAGTAGCCCAAAGAACGCCTAGGTTGAATAGTGTTTAAGAAAAACGTAAACAATTGAAATTTTTATTCGGAATAATGTATTTAGAACATAAAACTTTTGATTATTTATTCAGTTCTCAGCAGAGATAGGCTAGTTTTCTGTCTCTTTAACCAGAAGCGTGATCGAAGAATATCATGTTATTCCCAATGTGGAAAACTGACCATCGAACACATGATCACCAAAAAAATTAATTTGTTATCAACTAGCAAATAAAAACAAATAATTCTTATTGTGTGATTCAAACACATGTTCTTTTCAAGTGTTTTAGACACGTGTTTTATAACATGCCATCCTAGCTTGCAAGTTGCTAAATGTTACATAACATTGTATACCGAATAAATAGTGTATTTTTGTTGTGAGCGATAGCGCTACATTGCACACATGTCTGAATGCGGAAATATCAGCTAGCTTTAGGAACATAGAAGACTGTATATCTTTTAAGATTAGATCTTTAAAATTCTTTTAAGTGATTCCAGTGCAGCATGTTATTTTGCATTTAAAAATAATAAAACCTGCAGAGCTCTGCCGCAATTGATTAAGCAGGTTAATATGTTGGATTGTTGGAAAAGTTTTTTCTCGGAAAATTAAATTATATGGCTTCAAAGTTTTCATTTCGTGGCGCAATTTTGCGAGATGATGTGTTGCAAATCAAATTCTGGTGAACTGGTGATGAAGCTGTGACAGCCATAAAAGCACAGCTAGCGCCACAACTGTGGATGATAACGAATTGAGCACGACGCTTGCAAGTGATCTTCATCTAGGATTCTTGATGTAGTATATTATTTGGAAGTATGTTATTTGATTACAATTAAGGTTGGAATGTGGACCACGAGAGAAACTCTTAGAACTTCATCTTAGATTTTACATCATACGTCATTTATCTCAAATGATTTTAAGGAATTTTTGAATGAGGATTTATCTTGTTATCAATCGACTTCTTCGGAAAATTCTTTGAATTATTATTATAAATGTTGGTGGGATTTTTTTGGGTTTATTTGACATATTCAGCTCATTCACAATCTGTCCTGTCATTTTAATTTCATAAAAGTATCCGGCTTTTTTCGGACATCCAGGAGGTGAAATGGGTCAATACTTTAAGCTTAAACCCAATTTAATTTTCTTAAGATGCACTATTTCTGGCCCAAATACAATATCATATAATATTTGTAACTTCCCCCAAACACTTGACGCCTCAATTTAGCAATGAAAATGCTGCTCACTCTAGGATGATAGACTTTAAACAGCCTGTGGCCTTTTGAAAAACTTTCGGCAACGGAATCTCTGACTTTGAGCACGGCACTCCTGAATGGGTTTGGAATATCCTTTGCACATATCAAGAAACAGTCAAAGTTCTTTGTTGCATCCATGGGTTCAAAACCTAAATACATGAAATCTAGGTATGGACAGAGTTTAAATCTTTTTCAAAAATTCGAAATTTTCAAAGTAAACTTGTTGATCACTTTAACAAGCTCTGCCACAACATTACGCTTTAATAAAAATAAATTTTAAACATGGCATTAATGTAATAGATCTACCCATACCCCAAGATTGTCAAATTTGGTAATAGGCTTGGAGAAAATTCTTTGTAAATGTGAAAAGCGGTTATTTCTTTTAAAACGGTCGCCAGGCTGTTTAAAGTTAAAATGGGTTGTGAAAAAAACTATCTCGATGTGTGCAGAAATAATAGCTTTGGCACAAATTGTTTAGCACTCATTAAGCGTAAAACCAATTGGGTAGGGAACCAGATGTGTACAATCTGGCAACTAGACAATTTCTTTGTTTACCACTTGTTCTGGCGTATATTTAACCTCGATCAAACTTTATCTAAGCGCTCTGTCTTCCATCACAGCAAACACATTGTAGGCAACCTTTACGTATTAATTACGTAAAGTATTGCACATTAAACATGCATATGCAATTGATAGTTTTAAGTAACTCATTTTCTTTCTAGAGTAGAAAGCTTTTGTTCTCGACTGTCTTAAGTATCACGAAGAAGTATTCAAACACATTATTACGTTTTCTACTGCCTTTCTCTTGAAATCTGATATTTCAAAGTTTAGCGTAGTCTAGCTTGTATGTTGAAATATCGTCATTAACGTATACACCTGTCTCTCCATTCTTTCAAGAAACATAGTTAATTAGAATATTTTTTTGTGTCAGGAAAATTTTTTATGTTAAATACAAAATTCCATGATGGTTTTTGGGGTCACCCCATGCTCGGTTTAGGAGCTTATTTAAATCTTTTTCACTAATTTCATAATAAGTAAATATAGAAATTGAATTATTTTTTGGCTTGATATTTAGAAGAACATTTTTCGTTATATTTTAAAATTAGCATTTCTTTTGTATGGCATCGGTATCTTCACTTATTTTCATTTGTAAACTAGTAAATAGTTGTGTAATTAAAAACATTAAAACACTTTTCTAAATTGCCAAACGTGTTTAAATGAAATGCCACTAAACAACGAATTGAGTGCAATTTTTGAACATCTTCACTGTTTTATGAGAAAATTTAAAAAATTTGGGGATTTTAAAAAATTAAAATTTTAAAATTCAGTTGGTCCAAGGCTGTTTTCTAAGTAATTAACAAAGACGGTCTAAATTTGAGTACAGTATTTTTATATTATATTTTATATTTTGATCAACTTTAATTTCGCTACAAATAAAATCTAACACCTCAAATATAAATGTGTTGTATTTCTTATAGGTTTGAGGCTTAATTTACTGATATGCTAAACAAGGACTTAAAATATAATAGTTTAGGGTATTAATAGTCTTTTGCGGCATCGTATCGAATGCCTTCTAGCTGTGCCAAGTGCCACCTGAATTTTTTCTTGAATTTCTCAAGAAATATTAGGCCCTCTCAATTTAAAGTCTGCTTCCATCCAATTGTAGACGATGTCAATGCCATCCTAAAGTATGCTAAGTCATCCAATGACATATTTAGTATGTCCTTGAAGTCATCATCGAATTATGTAATTCATTCAATAAATATTATATATGAGCTCAGAACTGAATTTGTTAAATGAAGTTAAAAGTGGAATTTTGAATTATATATATATACTGAGAATATCACACCGTTATATTAAATAATGTATTATTGATAAAAATTTGATCAGCAGATATTATTTTTGAGGCGTCATTTAAGTTTTATTTGCATAGTATTAGCTGAAGACATCAAAATTGAAGTCTTTCCGGACAATTTTCAGATATGTTCTAAATTTTAATTAATTTTTCAGGTTAATATTACGCATAAGTAAAATATTCCATGCTCATGTACAGGAATTGGAATATCAACTAGGGCATTGATAAGTATCGCATTTACCAATTATCGAGTGGAGTCAAATGCTTGAACAATTTTTCCAAGTGCGTGTTATCTAATATTTAAAGTAGTTTCATAATATCATCGACATCAATAATCATTCCTTTTATATCAAGCAAACCGGAGATTTTCAGTAGTCTTCGGATTTACTTTCACTCTAGATGGGCTTAAAGTTTAGGCCTGCTTACTAAAATATTTCTGGTAAGTGCAAGTATCAGCTATTTCTTTACTTATTGCAATACTCGAGTATCAAGTACCTGGTCCATACACTGATATGAATCTTTAAAGATTTTTTCGCAATATATATAATAGGTGCATAAAGTTCTATCTTGTATTTTTGAACAACTTAAATTTGGCATTCCAAAGCCAAGCATCGTTGTAAAATGATGATATGATCGTCGTGTTATTTGAATTGGACTTTGGGAATGCTCCTTTATAAAATAGCATTACGTTTTTCAACACAAAATTGTAATTATTCTGTGCATTGCTTAATTGCCGATTATGCATAAAATTACATTTTAATTAAGAATATGGAAATGTTTGCTTGTCTTATCTGCTTTTCTATTTTTAGCTTGGTGCATCCAATGAATTTTAAGTAAACAAGTAGCGGAATTCTCGTTGAAATTTTATAGTATCAAATGCTACCGAATTGCTACTATATCAACACAGAGTATCAGTGCTTTCTAAAAGGTTAATGCACAATTTGAGTTGTTAGCAATTAATCTGTTTACTAATCGAGGTGTGACAATGATTTAAGCAAAACTTGCTAGATATTGTGTTTTATGAAGCATGAAGCAACGCAAAAATGAGATCGTAATGGCTGGTAGTGCTCCTGAACTATTTAATTTAGGAGAAGAGGGGCACCCAATGAGGAATTTGTACGGAAGGTTTTTATATTTAACGATGTTTTAGTGATAGTTTTTAAAATATTGTAAGCATTATTTCGAAATCACAATTTCGTCTTTCATTAACATGCTAAGAAAGTTAGAATGTTTAATGTTAAAACTAATCAATAATAGGGGATTAAAGAAATGGCTTCTTCAGATACATCTTTGTAGCGCACTACCCTTTCCTAAATCTTGAATGCGTTCATCCCAAGAATTTAGTTTCAGCGATGCGGTTGTCATTAGAGTTCTGGTCCCAATCCCGTATCTGGTCCCGCCGTCACTGGGACTAGATAGTGAGACCAAATTATAACTTTGGGACCAGCTACTGGATGAGACCGGAAATAAATTTTTCGGGATCATATACCTATATGTGCATAATATCAAGAATTCTCACCCTAGTATATTAAACATTAAGCATTTCATTTAGTTAAAAAATAATGCAATTTATAATAATTTTGTTATACTTAGATTTATTTTCGCGTTCAATTAAATAATGTATATGTGGTAGCAAAATTCAAGACTACCGACACCAAAATTTACTTTTCTTGGCCAGGAATGAACAGATTGAGACCAAATAAAACTGGTCCCACAAACCTATTGTTGCCTGTGTCATAAATGTTTAGTTATTTTGTTTACTATGAATTTAGAAATTTTTCTAATTTTTAATTTAAGTTTAGTAAACTTTCTAAGAATAATCGATACTTATAATCAATAATTATATGTTAGAATATTGAAATGGGCGACCTTGTCGAGTATGTGAAAAATTTCTGCTTTATTTATCAAATGACTACCGATAACAAAATATCCAAAATGTAAACATTCCTTGGCCTTTCTTTGGATTTCCGGATCAGGACATTGATCAGGTGTATTAAATTGTGTATCAATGAGTTATAGTATGCTTATCAGTTATGAACTTTCTTGAGTTTTGCGAACCGCCAAGCGAGAAGTACAAGCGAAATGATAAATTGATCTTAACCTTAGCCAGAACAAATTATGTTAGTGTTATCTAAATATATATTTTATTTTGTTTTTATAAGAACATTATATAGCATGAATATAAAAAAGCCTTGAAATAACGTTTTCTTAGAGCTGAGCCCCATTCGAATCTTCCCAATACAAATTTGTTATTATAAATCAAATTCATAATTTTAGATTACTATTAACATCTAATTTTATTATTCTTTACCGGGCTTTTGATACTGCGTTTATCATAATTTTCTTTTACTCTGCTGTCACCTAAATATTTCGGAAAAGTTTACAACCTTCCAGTAAATTTTTTTTTCACTTGCATACGAAATTTACAAGAAAAATCTTCTGTCAATATTAGTTACTTTAAGTCCAAATGTTTTTTTTAGCCTGGAGTCAGCATTAGCCAAACGTCTATCACAGGCGTTTCGGTATATCAAAATAACCATAGATCTTTACTATTAATAACGAAAATCTCACAATCAGTTCCAAAAAATATCTACTCGTCCTGACTTTATCTTAGCTACGAATAAATGTATTCCAAAGTTTTGCTATGTAAATTATAGTCATATAATTGAAAGATGTTTCATAATTCTCATATTTTCTACTATATCATTGCAAGAGATTGAAACTTGCCAAATCATTCAGCGCGATTTCTTACTGTTAGCCTGCAGGACGTCTAAGAGTATAGCTATGAACAATTGCACTTCAAATTTCTATGTTGATTGATGTGCTTGCAAAAGTCTGTACTTGAAAGTTACATATTGCATTTCTTGTACAGCAAGTAAAAAATAAACGGCAATTGCGGATCATGACAGCATGAAAATTAGCCAAAAGTTTTTAAAAATCAGCTACGTCATGAAATTATTACTTGAAATAAGGAATACTATTTCTCCTGTTAAATCAAACCCAATATCTCCACTCAATCCTAACTGAATTAATAAAGCTTTAATATAATTAGTGTAATGTTTTTTAAAATTAAATTATCTGGGTCTGTTTATTGAAATATTTTTTTTTTGGAATTTTGCTTTGTTTTGAAAGTCTCTACTTCTCATTTCTAGGAATATCAGCTTTATTTATTAGAGGAAAATTTGTGTCCCATTGGAGCAAAAGCGTAAGGGATTCCCACCAAATTCCTTCGACAAAGCTACAGTAATTGTATGAGATTCCCACAAAATTTCATTTGTAATTCTGAAAATAGAGGTATGTTTGATTATATAAAATTCACAGTCAAATATTTATTCAATTTATGTCTTTAAATAAAATTTCATTGCAGCGTTATATAAAGCTATTAAGAGGTTGGTTTATTATCCAATGTGTATTTGACTATACAATTTTTTTTTGAATGATTTTTTTACAGCAAATCGGTAGAAATTTTTTCCAGTGTTTACTAAGTTTATCCGTATTGTTATAAATTTGTCAAAATAATTTGGTATGATGTAATTCATTGTTTTTCTGAACTATGTGTTACTGTGCAAATAAAGTGTTGAGTAAACAGACTTCTGTTATGAAAATAACGTTTTGGCAAAAAGACATGAAATTTTTTGGCATTTCAATCATATTTATAGCATTACTTAGATTAAAATGAAAATTGAATTTCCGCATTGACTTTTTCTACATACATGTAAGTTGATTTGCTTAATTTTTTTAAATGTTGAATTTATATCAAAGGAAACAGTAACTACATTTATATTAGGAAATTTGTGTTCTGTGGAACTATCTAGTCCCATAGGATTTGCTGGTCTCTTTATTATCGAACCCAGTTTTTCATTGGAACTATTATAATTACTGAGGAAAATGAAACTTACGAATTTTTGATATAATTTTGCGCAAAATTTCATTGTCATGGGAGCAGAATATAATAGGGCGGGACTGCGAATAAATATAATTATGCTGAATGGATCTGGAACCAATCTTTATATTTTATTTTGCGTGCGTTTTGACGAATTAAGGAAAATACGTTGAAGCATTGATTACTATTGAAAATATAATTCACTTCGTGCAAAGAAAATTATTGTATTCGCCGCAGCTTCCATGGAGCATTCTATGTAGGGGTCCCTATTAGGAGAAATGTACATGTACAACAGATTTCAACATAAATCTGTAAAAATCCTAGTACGAAGAATACCATATTTACATTTGCTACGTATTTGCCATTGCCATTAGTTAATGGTGCATTAATTTTTATATTAAATATACCATGTAATAGTTGAGATATCAGGCACAGAGTAGTGAACTTCACGACCTATCAAGTTGTATAATCATCTGATCACCTGAAATAAATTCAGACTAAATCGACAAATTGTTTGCTAATTGTTGATTTACAATTTTCTGTTTCAGACATTGCTTGAAAGCTACAGTAATTGCATAATTTGAATTTGAGAAACACAATATCGAGCAAGTGTATATTTTAAAAAATGAATTCACACGACTCGATAAGAAAAATGTGGAAGTGAAAACGATTCCAATTGTAAACAGAAAATATTTTCATACTTAGTTTCTTTATCACTAGGAAACAAACTAGAAGAATAGATTCAACCTTGTGTTATCGCTTGCTCTAAACGGCTATGCGTGAAAAACTCGTAATATTGAAAAAAATCATTTAACTCCTACCGACTAATTCAAGAAGAACTTGAGCTCGAGTAAGGTAGTGTTAACATCAAAATGATTTTGTAACATTTTTAAGCCAAGTAACAGAGAATCGAATCAGCATAAGATTGTCATGTCTCAAAAAAACAAAAAAACTTAAGTTTCATATCGACATCAATATGAAAAAAATTGCCATTCAAAATTTATGATGCATAGTAAGTAAATGTTTGAACTTGATAAGCCATTCAATTCTCAATTGAAATGGCTTTTTACACTAGCCTTATATTATTTACAATTTATTCTTATAAATTCGAGTGATTTTTTCTTGGAGTTGGGCTGTCTCGTGCGTTTTCAACTCAAATAATTTATGATTTAACCCTAATCTGGCTGGGATACTTTTAACACCTGTGCAATATTGTTTCAACAAATCGATTGCACAGTATTAAGATGAACTCTACTTTTTCTGGCAGTTTTTTAAAATCTGTGCCGATTTATTTACTAAACATCTAAGTCAGGGGTGACGAACCCATTCGCTTTCGCGGGCCACTTTGTTAGTTGCACTTCAGTCAGCGATCCGCACAACTTGTAAACCATACTAATATATATATATATATATAATTATTAATTAAGGATAATTTATCAAACAAAAAGCAATAATAGCCATACAGTTAAAGTTATCTAATCGCGATTGAAGTACAAAATAATACAAAAATATAGAAACATTCTTTGATTTGTGGGATTTTTGAAATATTTTTTGCTTTTGCTTCACTAAACGTTCCATATTAGGTCGAACTGACGAAGTGGCAACTCTCAGCTGCATGCTTAGTTTTTTTTGTCAGCTTCAATCTATAACAACTTTTTGTACTGTTCATTTTCGAAAAGAACTGTTCACATAAGTAGGTGCTGCCGAAAACAGATGACCATCTGAGAGCATGAGCTCTCAGGTTTGAAAACTTCTTTTGATAAACATGCACGTTAAAATTCAAACAACGGCTTGTTCTGATACATTACTTTTAGAGTGTCATCACTCTGTAGTTTTATGAGTTCAAGTTGTAACTCAGAGGATGCAGAAGCAGGTGTAACATTGAAGGGAATAGAAAAAATATCAAGCTCAAGTCGTTTGCTTTTGATATCTTGAAATTTAGCATTATTACTTTCCAAAAGTCTTGAACACTCCAAAGCATATTACTTTCCAAAAGTCTTGAACACTCCAAAGCATATTGCATGTTGGATTATGTCTTTTCATCTTCCAGCTCAATCAAAGGACACTTCTTCAAGTTCCTAAACTCTATAATTTCTCGCTTTTGTCTAGCATTGTTGAGTCCCCTTTGCAATAGCAGGCTCATAAACACATTCAACCAGGGCTGCGTGTTGTGGACATGACACAGTATGATCTTGTCTGGTTTACTGCTACTAATTGTTTCAGCTCTTAAAATAGTCTAAAAGTTCATCCGCTCCCAACTTTCATACATAAATGTAATAGAATGAACTGCTAGTAGCAAAGAAAAGTTTTATAATTACAATGGAATTATTGAAAGTGTTACTGTTTTCATTAATTTAGCTGTTGTTATTTTCACTATTGACTCTTCATTTATATTAATCACGATAATCACAGAGTAGTGAACGGTTCTTAATAATTTGCAGTTGCCATGCATGAACTATTGTAAAATCGTTTGCGGGCCGTACAAAATTCTTTGGCGCGCCACATGCGGGCCGCAGGTTCGTCACCTTAGAGCCATTATATAGCTCGCTAACAAATAAAACATCAACACTTCGAATTGTTTACATGCAAAACCTGCGACTACATTTCAGTAATATTTGATTCACTTTAATGTAAATTTAAACTGCTTGTTGCAAAATTACTCAATAAATCCGAACTGACATATACGAACAGTTGCAACGTGAATTTAATTTGAAGACTGGTTTGCAATGTTGTAGTTTTGCCATAAACCAACGGCATTAGGATATAGTAGTCAATATGCATTTGCATTTTACTTTTCAACTCCAATACATAAGAAGGTATGCTCAGTCTAAAGATTTATCATGTTTTTCTCAAAAATCACAATTATTGTTTTTTATCAACGGATTTTATGCCATAAAAACCAGAGTTACAATCTTAGAAAACTTTGAATAAATGTTAACGCTTTGATTTTTTGCAAAAATGTAAAAAATATTTGAAAAGAAGTTTCATCTTAAGCTGCGCAAAGTCAGGTTTTAAAATGTAAATGAAAGAGGGCACTCTTCTATCACGTGGCTTTTTGAGATATTATATCTCGAATAGTTCATTAGTTATAAACGTTTATAAATCATTTTCAAGAATCTACGTTTTAAGAAAGTCCAAATCAGTTGGAAAATGTATTCTTCAGTTGATGCTCAGTTACTAAAAACAGATAAATGTTTATATTTGCTTTTGATATAAACACCTATTTACTAACATGATAAATGTCTAATGATTTTCAAGATTCGCCTGAGTTGTTTCTTAAAATGGTAATTTCAGATTTTCGCAATTTATTTTAAATGTTTCGGCCGATTAAATTTTTGGACATAAATGGAATTATCTGTTGTTTAATTGGTTGAATAATTTTTTGAAAAAAGTGACGTCTAGTGATTGACAGAACTGAAGCACACGTTGCTTTCATCTCTAATTAAATACATTTTAGTGGGAAGCACAATTCTCTTTTCAACGATTTTCCTTAGGTTCTTGTAGAGTATTCTTTCGATTAAAAACACTTGGGCGCAGATAAAACTTAAGTGATAAATACCTTGAAATGCTTTTTTCATAGCAGTTATGATGATATAGTATGCGAACTTGGTATATATTTTTGAGATATACAAGTTTATTCAGTCTCACTCTTTTACTTGCGAAAATTTAAATTGTAAATTTTATGTAAAAAATATGAAACAGTTTTTTCTATATTTTCAACACAAACAGTGGCCTTTGTTTCAAATATAATTTTGAATGTTAAAAATTGATTTGATAGACATCTACTTTGGTAATAAAAAAATCCAATGAATTGTTTACACGTAACACAATAAATAAATGTGTGTGCGATATAATTTGAAACGGGCACTTCAATGATAAATGGGAAACAGCTAAAATTACGTGTGCAATGTATGTCCAGTGAGTGTAACCAGAAAAAAATTGGAAAAGCCAAATATTTGATGAATTTAAAAGAACTTTGAAGTGCCTGTGTGTTTGTCTACCTACAAATTACACGACTAAGTTGATATGATTTTAATACCATTTCATAGTTAACCCAAAAACACTTTTTGCATGTTTTTACTTGTTAAGTAGGCAATGAGTAAATGTTCCGCAAGATGGCCACCTTTCTAATTTCTTAACACGAAAACGTTTGAATCAGAATTAAAATCATGCACTTGTGCCAATTCTGCAACTGCAATTGAAGTATTTCAGTTACATAGCCACGTCCTCGTACTGGCATATGGTACGTATAGTGTAGCGCATGTGCATGACAGTTAATACAATTTAAGTTCTGTATATACATAACTAAGATGACGTAAAATACGCCAAAATTCTATAAGAATTTTTGAAATGTTGATACATAACATGTATTTGTGTAAATTTTATCAAAGGAAGGGCAATTTTGCCTCGAAGACTCATTGTTTAATGCATAGTGTGGCAGACTGCGACATTAAAATTTGTGATATTAATGTCTGGGTCCATTAAAGTCGTTGTATCCGAACGGAATAATAAATGCTGTATGAATTTCGAAATCCAATTATCAATCAAAGTTATGATACAAACATATTCATATGAAAAATCAGTATTTCAAGAGATCCTACATGTAAATATGAGGAGAAAGTAATGATTATAAAATATATAAAATAGTTATTTGAAATTTCTTATGTTGCATAGATTTTGAAATCGTTTCTGTTTAAGACACATGTAGAATATGAAAATCGATAATTTTGATGAAATAATAGAGCTTTTTATATTCTATCATTATCCAGTTTTTGTTCTTGCAATAATTACTAGCAAACGACGCGACGCGTGTGACGTCATAGTTTCCCCAGCGCCGCTCTTACATTCTCCCATTCTTGTCGTTGGCGGTTTATACTGTGCACGCATCGTTATCACTTGTCAGCGGTTGCATATATATCACACTGCCAACAAGCATCGATGCGTTTGGCATTATAGCACTTACTCATTTGATGAGGGCTTGTTTAAACACTCTTTAAAATCAGGCTTGCTTTTAGACCAAGTAGTGCAAAGCAGAGTCCAATTTTCTAATGTCATCCTTGCGTCTGAACATGATGGCGGCGAATGCAGCTTCACAGAAGAGAAGCGACCCGGCAGAAGCCATGGACAGCATGTCATTATCCAGCCCATCGTCTGAATCAGAACATGATCCAGAGCTTGTCTATCACTTTCAGCCCAAACAGCCCAGAGGGTATGACGATCACAGTTACCCATCTTTTAACACATCACGAGGGGGCAGCCCCACGAAAGACTCTGTTAACAGTCCCAGTGAGAAAACAAGCGTTGCTACAGTTCTTCAACTCGCTGCACAAATCACAACTACCAACGAGAAGATTTGTCTTGTTTGTGGAGACAGTGCTTCAGGATTTCACTATGGAATTGCTTCTTGTGAAGCCTGCAAGGCATTCTTCAAACGAACTGTTCAAGGTAAGTAAGGCTTTCTTAAGTCATGTGTTCTAGCTTTAGATTGTACCATGTACATGATGAGTTAAGTTGAACCTTGCAAATTGCTAAGAAAAACTCAATTTTAATTCACAATGTACAAAATCCATTTTATATGTTGTGAAGAGCGCGGGTGAGGTGGTCTTCCATCAATATATGAACTACGCAATTAGGTAATTTGAAATAAAATATCACGTTGACATTATAGATTACAATCATGGGATACTCATGTATATTTGTTTTTTCTTGTTTATAGTTTCTGCACATGTTATTGTTATTGACTTCTATAAATATCTTGCCAGTTTTGAGATTTTTTTAAATTGCACTTGTTTTTCTTACATACTAGTTAGCAAACATCTTGTGTTGTATATCCAACCAGTCACATTCGAATATTAATTTCATCGAGACGAATTCATTTAGTTATCTTTAAAATCTAGAAGCTCTATCAAATTGAGATTTTAAAATACAAGCAAAGCGTATTTCTCCATTGCATCGTAGGCAGTTGAAAGAATATATTTCAATTGTTTTTTAAAACATGCACTTAAATATTTAAAAGTAAAAGATATTAGTTGAATCAAACATTGATTGTTTGGAAAATATTTATTGAAATACTGGCATATTACAGCGTATATTATAATTCCAATGTGTGATTTGAATTTCCAAAATTTAGATTTAACCAAATTCATTTGAAAATCGAGGAAACACTATAGAATATTTCTTTAGAATTATCTTATAAATTTTGAGGCAATTACACTTCGTTGACAAAAGATGTGTTTGATGGACTTTCTCCAATATTTATAATTTGATTTCGAAGGAATTACCAGTTCAGTTATATAAATACTGTTTTCCTTGTTTAATCTTTAACTATTTCAATTTTTTACCACATAGACGTTATTCAGCTTTCGAAGAAGGCAATTTAGCGAATTTAAATCGATTAGCGTTTATTGCCTAAATTTTATATGCTTTATTTGAATCGACAATTAATTTATTTCGCTTGTTTCAGCACCTGCTTTAGCAATTTATGTCAGTAGGAGTCACCATAAATTAATCTGATAAAAATGCATTATTACAATGCTGATTGGATTAACAGCCTCACAATTCTACGTATTATAGAATTTACATGTAACTATTCCTTTTGATCTGTGTATATCAAGCAATGAACAAGACCCATAGTTGTATCGACGCCAAGAGCGTTTATTCTAAGGAAAAACGAGGGGGCTGATGGAAATTATAAAAACTTCCCCCCTCCACCTACATTCAAGAAAAAGAGGAACGGATATGTCCCCACCTCTCCCAGTATCAACACAATGCTTACAATATAACAATATGGGGATAGTGCCAATCAGTTCATGTATGGTTTACAATTTTCGGCATAAATATATTTTCAAATTTAGGGTTATAGCTTTTTCTAATTTTGCTTATCATAACTTTGATTGTCCAGGCAATGTGATTTTATATTTCGATTTTTATAGGTTAAATTTTGATTACTAGGTAGTGAGAGTGATATCTAATGTTAAAAACCATAACACCAAGGAATACTAAAGTGTGCAGTTCTAAGTATTTTTTAAAAAACCCTGTATAGTAGATCCGATATTTTTCGATTCATTTTCAACAAATGAGACGCTTACTTTCGATTGAAAGTCTTTCAACATAATAGATTGTGAAATCCGACATCAGTTTTTAAGGCTACTTTAACTGCTAAGTGCAAAGATCTGCTAGGTAGGAATGGAATTTATGTGGAGATTTCCCATGGAAATTTTCAATTGATATTCGGAAGTATGGAAAATATTTGTGCTATTAATATTAATCATAAATTGCTGTATTAAATTTATATGAGAGTGGAGGAGGCTCTTCTGTTATTGTATGATAAACTGAATGAAATCAAACTTTAAATTTTTTTGTTGCAAATTTTGGAATGTTAAACCCTACTTGACTTTGATTACTTTATCTTCATGGATCAAAGATAGATATTTCTTAATCTTAATCAACTAATATCAGAGGCTTTTTCACATTAGTACAACTACATTTCGTTAGCATGATAGTCATTTACTGATGAGTTCATATCCTGTTATTTTGGGCAAGTTCATTGAGAATTTCTCAATTTGCATCAGTGATAGACGTGATATGTTTCTAGGCTCGTTTGGGCCTTTAAGAAAAACTTCTTGATTTGTTTTTAATTCGAGGCTCATTGTCCTTAACAGTATTTCAAAAACTAGCTCCATGCTTTTCATATTCACTCCTGTTTACTCACTCAAACCTAATGATTATTTGTTTGATTCAGCGTAGTGTGCTTTCTCAGGTTTCAGTTACTTAATGCATGGCTAGGGTTAGGGTTAATGCAGCATTTTCCTATTTGCGGCCTATAAAGCTCTCTTTCTGTAATTCCTTTGTGACAATACATCATATTTCTTAAAAATATTTAGTTCCTTGCAAACACCAGACATGAAGCTTGCCATGTTCTCAAAATATTCAACTATTTATTTATTTGAGCCTCGTGTTCATATTAGAGGCCGAAACAGTTCTATCCGCATACTATTAAAAAGCTTCATTACATGCAATATATGGACCTCAAGGGTGTGTCTTTTCTTATGTAAACAATAGTAAATTCTTTGTTTTCATTAAACAACATGTCATGATGACCTTTGTGTTGCCTGCTTAGCTGGCAAAATTCAGTTCAAATAAGAAAACAGTAAAATATTAAATTGTCCTTTTAAGTTATTTTATGTTTTATTTCCTAGTAAAATTCCAAGAAATTCCTTTAAGACAGGCTATATTTTAAGTAGATATTAATTGATTTTCTTATCAATTTACAATTCGTTGGGGGAAGATATAAAATTAACGTTTTGTTTCGATATATTTCACAGATGTCATTTTTTCCCGATCATTCCGTGATCCACTTGTGCGTAATGCATGAGTAAGTGTTGATTCCGATGAGTAATACAACCCAAGACATTTTATTGTGGTTTCCTCACGAGTGTCGAAGTCTGTGGGTGTAGTTTATGCATATTTCTTTTGTAATTCTGTTATTTGCAATTTTCTATTTACCTAATACAGAATTTGAACAAATGTCACAGCGACCTCTTGATTTTCTTCATGTGCGTGAGCTGTTTAGTCAAACAGACGCGGCTTTAGGATTTTTAAACAAAGAGACACCTTGCAATTTTCTGTCAAGAAATTTAAAACAAAATGGTAATTTAAACAAAAATATATTCAAGAGAAAACTATTAGATTTTAAATTAAATATATTTGATTTTATACATCGTTCACCTTTATATTTCGTATGACACTTGAAATGCGTTGAAAGTACTATTTTGCAAAAAGGAGAAAATCTTGAAAAAGGGGAAGGCAAGCTGGCCCGCCCAAAGCCGCGCATACGATCAAACAAAATAAAAATCTGAATATTCTATTGAAGATTATCTTTCAACGCAATCTGAGGCAAAAGTTTTTAATTAACAAACCATGTAAACTTTATAAGGCAGGAAAAAACATGTATTTACAATAATTGGTAATTGCGTCCAGTTCCATATAAGCTTAATGTAAAGTTTCCAAGTCAATAATTAACATTTAAAGTCAGTTTTTTAATCATACTAGCATGTTGTATCTAAAAGCGGATAAGTTAACGTGATTTCCATAATTTTGATGTGTGGCACATGTACATGTTGCCGATTAGGGATATTCAGAACACTGCTGAATTAAGTCAGCGGGTTGTTACGCTTCCGGTCTGATATCGAGCCAAGGGCTGTGATTGTGAGCGGACGTGGTCCTGAAAATATTGATTTAAGAATGATTGCGAAAAATCCTACATTAGAAGTACTACTTCGCTAATTAAAACATTGTGGTCAGTTACTGCTGGAAAACTACAGCGTGTAACAAAAGTAACCAAACGCTTCATTTACGAGAATTCTAACTTTATTCATAATAGTAGGAATCGAAAAAACGAATCATTCATCGTAGAATATACAGTGTAGCGAATCTAACACAACTTACTGAGGTTATAATGTCAAAAACGATGAATCATAAAAGAAGAAAGTGCTCATGGCAAATGTTCAAAATGATGATCATCATGTTCAATATATTTGTTAATCCGGTCAAGAACAGACCGGCACACCTTGTTCACCAAATCTAATGGTACGGCAAGAATTTCTTTGGTACTAGCATTGTTCAGATTGTTCATAGTTCGTGGGTTCGTGCCATAAACTTTGTTCTTTAGTAAGCCTTACAGAAAAATGTAGGGTCCGGAGACTGTGCAGGTCAATCGATGGGGCCTCTGCGACCAATCCACATGTTGGGAAAGTGGTTGTCCAACCACTCTCGCACAATAAGCGAGATTGATGTTCCGCTGGGTAGCTACAATTTTTTGATTCCATTTTGGTTACTTTTGTTACGCCCTGTATATCTTATGAAACAAAAACTTTCACATTGGGTGTAATTGGAATGCAGCGCGCAACATCTTGCTGGTTTCAGTTTAATTGAACTTCATGAAATCGCAATTTACAATGCTTTGTCTACAACAACTATTTAGGATGAACACTTTAGCTAACTTCGTCATTTTTGGGTGCTTACGTTTTCATGCACCGCTTCCTTACCTAAGTAACTAGTTGTCAGTGTGAAAAATGGAACTTCTTTCAAGTGTTTATTCGTTATTGTTTTTCAAATGTCATATAAATGCATGAAATTCTTATGCAACAATTTTCACACTGAAATACCCCAACTCTTCAAAAACTCTGTTATTATTTTCATTTCAATTTGCGATCAGGGTTGCAATTTCCATGGAAAGTTGTATCATGGAGCGATTCAGTACATTTACATTTCGAATTTGCCAAATTCCTATGTCCTAATATTTCATTACACTCAATAGGATTTTTCGGGTCTTATTTGTCCCAATGAATTTGACATTTTGTCAGTACTATTAAGAGTATTCTGGACCTACATCTCACGTGATCCAACCACACATCTTCTATTTTACAAAAACTTGCAAAAGGCTGTAATAAGAAATTACTAGCTTCCTTTTATTCAATTCTTGTTTCAACCCTGCACAAATATTTCGCCCCAGATCACATTTCCATAGAACTGGAATTTTTAAATACTATTGGACTAGAACCACCTTGTAATAATTTTCGCCTATTTTCTGAGTTGGTTAATGCTAACCCTCCCTGAAGTGTTATAAATTATAATGAATAGGCGTCACAATTGATCTGTTAATTGCTAAAGTACTTATTCCAAAATTTATACCCAATTCAGAGTGAAATGTCAATCGATTGCGTGTCTTCGTAAACGTGTCTGTTAAAATCGATGCGTATTGTTCAACCGGTCTAATTACAATTGGCGCAAGCTAATATCTAAAATGTGACAAGTTATGCACAACTGACAGGTTAACACCTACCAATTCTTTGTTTCAGTTTCAACGTTTGTTAAACACATCGTATTTCAGTCATTGATATTTCGTAGCAAGTGTCTCACAAGCAAAATGTTATTTTTCCTCAAAATAATGGGATTGTGGTCAGAGGCACGTTTGGGATTTTTAAAACGGGGGAGGGCTGACACTCGTTTTTGCAGAAAAAATTTTTAAACAAAAATTTTTTTGAACAAAGTAACTTTACACAAAGTGCAATCGTCTGTTTTTAGCAGCAAATCGATTGATGATCTCTTGAATTAGGGTGAACTATTTTCAATTTTGAGGAAAAGAGAACATTTTAATTAAACGTTCGCAGTTAGTCCCAAAGGGGAGGAGCGGTCGCCCCCCCTGCCCAAAAACGCGCCACTGATTGCAGTCACAATCTCCTTTTGAATGTAAACAGACAGCGATTTACCTAGACCAGTCTATGTTGAGCCTTAAATTTAAACAGTAATTTTGACCCAAGCCAAGTTAAATCAAGTTCTTAATGTGGTTGTTCCACGCCTAATTTGTGTCGAAATTTTACCCAAATATCATCCAACTACAATTTCATTACTTTTACAGGTTTTTGCCTCATAGCATACCATCTTAGCCAATCTATATAAACATGTTTGAAAAGGAAACGCATTTAAAATGTACTAAAAAAGAAAATATATAAATAGTACTAAAAAGTAAATGTTTTTATACTGAAATCTAAAGGATTTAACATAAGCAGTATATAACTCTTCTGCAAGCTTGTAAGAATAATGTCTTTTAACGACCCAATCATGCTATACATTTCTTTGAAATATTCCCAACTAAAAAATTTAGCAAGAAATATGAATTGTGTTGGATCAACCCAATCCATTTACAGCCGTGAACTGAATCTCATGGTTGGTAGAAATCTAGATGCTAACGCACATGCTTCTTCGCAATAATTTATTAAAATAATTTTTGGCCTTCACACACATACAAATTCCTTAAAATATTCTCTATAGTGTATATGATGCGGACCTATTGAACGACTATGCGATGCAGGAGCTTGCCGCAATGCTGAAGTTTTATCGATTATGATAAGATTTTTTGTTTGATTGGTTTTTTTGATAACTATGAGAGACAGCAACATTTTTCTAGAAAAATATGCTGATGAGTTCAGTGTTGGGAGTGCTCTTAGTTTTTTATGTCTATGCACGCCGGAATCACATTTACCGTGCCCAGGACTTCAAAAGTCCACGCAAATTTTATAATTCCAAGACCTGGTCCACAGCATGCCCACCTAAATTCGTCAACTACTGTTACCCGAAAAATATGAATTTCAAAAAATATAAACTAGAATGACTAAAAACTAACCATTCAGCAATAAAGGTATACACAAAAAAGTAAATTTTAAATATCAAACTCTAGAACATCGATGGCTGCAATGCTTCAGGATTTTGTTGTGCCCAGTGCCCAGTCATTTGTGACATCAAGGCCTACTGTAAACACGGTCTGGTCTAAAGTGAGGCCAACAAAACACCTCACTCTCAGTGCAGCATTTAATGCAAGAACTCCCCTTAGAAAATCAATACTAAGGAACCCGCCCCCGCCACTGTTAAGGAGCCCCAAAAAGCCCTGTAGAAATAGGGTTAAGCCATTTCTTAACTTACAATTTTTCTGCTTTTCCCAATTGAATTTCTAATGTATTAAAAGTAGTCAGTTTAAATGGCATTCTCTGAGGGGGGTTTAATGCCCTTCTACGGTCCATTGGTTTGTGCCGATTCATTCGCAATTGTATTTAAAATCGAAAGAATTCAAATTATTATTTCACAATTTAAAAACTCTCATATAGCCGTTTCTTATACACAATCTATTAAACAAAAACGCCAGCTTTGTCTGCTTTTATTTTTCTATATTAGTTTCCCCAGGCGCCTGTCACTTACATTAGAGATTTGTGAATTTTCATGTTAAATTTGTATAATTTTCCCTGCTTATTCTGTAGGCTGATAAGGAAATCAGGTGCAGTGAGCGGATTACAAATATTTATTAACGCATACACAATGTATGTGCTATCATAACAAGTTTTATTGGATAAACGATAAATCATAGCAAAAACTAATATTTTTTCAACTGTGAAATATGAAGAGTTTCTCCCCCAATCGCATTCCTATTTCGGTTTGAGTTTGTTCTAGACATATGTCACACTCAGACATGTGTTTATTTTTCTAAAGCGCCTTATTTTCTTTTTTTGTGATGACGTGGCAGAAATGGCAATCAGGAATTTATTTTAATTGATTGATCTTTAAATTGCCATTAGAGACACATTAGCAATCGACACATGTTCACAAATTGCAAAGTGAATTAATTTCATTGAACACTAATAGGAAATAATTGATTTTTGTTACTGTTGTAATACGTCTCATCTGGAAAAAAAATCAATCTCTAGTTTTACACGTTATTTTGAGAAAAAGAATGTTAAACAGAGCAATACAATTCAGTGTATGCTATACTTGCTTAATTGAAGAAATTCAAATTCAATATAGCCTGGTACATACATTAGGTTATAGTTGGACGGAAATTTATCTTCAAAAGAAGTATATTTTTGTGAAAGATATTTGAAGTCCCTCACCAACGTAATATGTCCTCAATTCGGTTCTAACATTTCCTTGCATAAAAGAAAATCTTTACCAGTTGCAATTATGCAACGCAGTATAAATTGAGGAACTGCAACATAATTTTGCAATGAACATGTGGTGGAATTCTAGCGGCCTAGATGTTTATCTTAGTGAGCTCGATATCAGTTGTTGTTAGTAGAAGCAAAAATTTTTTTGTACATTGATATCATTATAGCCACAAATTTTCACACGTATCTGGATATTCGAATGCCATTGACTTTGTGTAGGAGGTTGAAGTCTTTGATCGACGGACCAGCCCAAACCTAACCCCAGTTTTGAGACAGTTGGTCCACATCTTCGCCTCGCAGATTTTAACTCTTGTTTTCTATGATTTAACTGTTGGGAATGTAATTTTTATTTTAAATTTCCATTTTAAGCATATATGGATTTAAACTTCAGATTGATAGTTTTCGAAGGAATTCGTTTTTGTGCATTTCTTTATGGTACTTTTATTTTTACTGCGCCCTTAATAAGTTTTCAAAATTCCATCTAGAAGCATTCATATTACAAATATTTAACACTGGCTGCCAATGGGATTTCCGGTTGCCGGCCCCCTTCGAGATCTCGATATCAATAAACCCCCTTTCTTAGATACAAATCCTGCACATGCATGTGTTGCGTCTCAATTACTTTATTTTCGTAAAGTTCAACCTCATTGAATAATCTGTATATAGCTCGTGATATTGTCCCATTAAAAGGGTAGTGTGACCTTTTCTTTGCTTTATAATTTGACCGTTCGAATTTTTTGGCTGAACGCCGAATGCTCGAATGTTTGAATTCTGACAATTGTGCATTGTATATGTTCACATATTCAGGCTTGTTCAAAATCTTTTTTCAAACAGCTAAAATGAATTATTTCGATAATGATTTCGTTCAAGAGAGCTTATAAGGATAATCTACATCTAGATTATTTTCCTTTAAAGTATATGGCAGTAGATTATTGCAATATAAATTGTATCTCACAAAACATTCATTTTACAGATTTAGTACAATGTACTAAATGTCCCCGTGACAATGCAAATCTATTTCAGGTATATTTTGGGTTCTTGATTTCTGACTTGATTATCATACATACTTCTTTTAATCTTATGTACTGGGGTAGTGCCCTTAACAGACACGGACCAGGCATACGGGCTCTAAGCTTAGCATGATTTTTTATTGTTGTTCGATGATTTTAGACCCTAAATCCATTTGATTGATATAAAATTTCTATCTATCAATTTTATAAATCTATCTTTATATATGTATGTTGTGAAACACTAACCTTCATGTAGATTTACAACAAAAATTACATGGTACATAAAATATTACACTAATCCAGATAAGATTATTTTTTTCTTCAAAAACAGATAAACATACTTCACTTTTGTACATTATTTTGTAACTTAAGAATCGTGAACTTCAGAAAGCGTTCCATAACGTTTGAATTTGAAATAAAATAACGTATATATTTTGTAAGGTCATACAAGCAGTATAGTTTCCTATTGTGATAACTAAGACCTCGTCTCCAGCAAAGCAAATTGAGGTGCTGTCAATTATCATTGTGATTTAATGCACGATTTATAAATTAATTGACAAAATGTGTTAATAAATCCTCTTTTGGAAACAAGACTTAATTATTACTTAGCAGTTACAAAATTAGACTTCTCAACAAAGGCTTTCGACGTAAGTTACATTCGTAGGTTTCATGACATTTTGGGTATGCATGAATAATACCACATTAGCAATTTTTCTTTTTATTCAAGCTATTTTAGTTAAATATCAATTAGCTACTTGCATAACGGGTTAGTATACGGGCACGGACAAACCAAGGGGCCTATTTTTATGGGTACGGGGTATAGGCCGGGCACGGACACAGACAGAGCCCTACCTCAATTTATGTAGCAGAGAGAGTAATAATTCACATAAGTACGCACAGTGTTAAAGCATCCAAGGTGGAACATTTCATGCAGATGGTATTAATTAAATAGTAAATGGCTCTACGTATGCAGTATCATTTTTTATTTTAGGGAATGTGATTTTTGAGATCTTGTTCATTTTCAATTCGCAAATTTTTAATTTTCTTGCGGGAGATTGTGCTTTAAAAAATGCAAAACGTGTGTCCTAGGTAATAACGTCAGCTATAGTAAAACATTAAAATGTTATCGAGTTGATAATCTGATTTGTAAGGTTATTGGACAGAATATACTCAAAAATAGGTTATTGAGATAATCTTATCGAAGATAATTTTTTTTCAGAGTAACTTTTGAACAAGCCTGCATCAGATGTGTAAAGATATTGATGAACAATGATTCTAAAGGAAATTTGTCAGCGATTGCCAAACTTTACCATTGGGATTTGATTAGTAGAACCTTTCTATGAATTCTTGAAAAGTACAAGACCGAAGCTTTCCCATCTAAAATATTTTTGGTGAATCAACTCCATTTAAGGCATCCATTAAATTTGTTCATTGAAGAAATTTTATTGAATGCATTTTGAATGTACTTAAAACTAATGCATTTCTTTTCATTTTACAAAAAAGATAGTGTTTTGAAAATTCAAATATTTTTTTCTATTTCTGTAAAATATTTGAAACGTAATGAAAGAATCATATTTGATCAATTCATGTAAATTTCGTAAATTTCAACTTCTAATTTTCCCACCAAATTATTATACATGTAAGATTTTAAAAATACAATGCAATTAAAAATTTCTGGCCAAAACTTGTTCGAAAGCCATTTGGCTCGTATTAGCTATTGTTGTTACCGGTCAACAGCTCATCTCGGATTCAAAATTTAGGGCCGGTTTGCAAATATTTTGCAGCCTATAAACTTTAATTCCATCATTTGAAAGACGCGGTCAGCTGTCGTAGTGTGCAGCATCCCTAGCTGGCAAATGGGATGTGTTTCCACAATATGATAATCCTTTCAAATTCGTGCAGCACCTCTTTAATGAGACCAGTCATTTCTTTAAACGGACGATATTTAACACTTACAGCAGTTTGTGAGATTTGCAAATAAGCTACCATCTTCTGTTAATACATGAGATTTACCGATGAAAGTAGTAAAAATTTCTCTTTTAACACCGACTTCCTTGCATATATAAACAATTAGAAAGCAGTGTCACCAATTAACACTAAACTTAAACCTCAGTAAATGTTTACTTAACACCTTATCTTTATATTGATAATCAAAAACTTCAAAAGTGTTTTTTGACACATTTCTATAATTATTCTTATAATAGTATAATGTAATCTTGTGGAGCTGGAAAGAGAATTAGTGGTTTTTGAAAATTTCTTAATGGTTTATATCTCTTTGAAAGATTTAATCGCCATTGTATTAGCATATTTTGCGAAAATCCAGTTCGGATATTCACTAAGCAGCTGACCGAAGTTGTTGTCTTCTCTTAGCATCCTAGTGTACTGACGTGCTAGAAGTTCTCGAAAAGTAAGAAGGGAGTAAACATTTTCTCAAAGTTCGATTCAAATGGTTTTTGTAATTTTTTTATTATTTTTTAATTATTTTTTCTAAAACAGAACCCTGCTGATACAGTCACATCTTTTAAGAGTTTTTAACCATTTTTATTGTTTATTGATGGACATAGATGATTTTCTGTAAAGGGTATTATAATAGATTACTTATTAAGTAACCCATAGTATTATTTAAAATTCATTAAAATTGTTTAAAAATGGCAAAGGCTGGTTGAAATTGTATTGTGAGGTTTACTGTGAACCCCTAACTACAATTGGCTAGTCCCTGTTCCAAATTGTGAGTACCTGCAGTTTGTTAACTTAGCGATTGGTACCTATAAACTATTATGCGCGTTCAATATATTACCACCGGGGATTCAATTTATAGGCCATACACCCATACTTTTCCTCTTTGTTGACATGCTTTCTTTTGAATACAAACGATTTATGATATATAATTCTTTAATTTAAAATAATAACTAAGGTATTTGTTTATGGAATTGGAACTTACTAAGCAAATATCAGAAAACAAAATTGTTAAATTTCATCGGGCTCATTACTTGGTTTTTTGAAGACTATTCTGTGCAGGTGTACCTGCATTCATTTTCTAAATTCAATCGAGATCTAAATTCAGTTATTTACACAGGAAAGTATGCAGGAATCAGTCAAATCGATTTCCCACGCGCTCGATATACATTTCTACATGACCAAATATTCAAAGAATAGGCTTAACTGAAATGAAATCCACTACACTTGACTAGTGTATGTGATGAAGACATTATTGTGAGTTTGAGGTATAGCTAACAAATGACATCAAGAAGAATACCAAAATGTATTCACTATCAAAAATGATCTGGAAAACCACGTTCAAGCACGGCACATTTCAGGAAACTCCTGAAACTGTTCATCAGCTCTTTGAAGACAACACATGTTAGATTTGATTGATATTTGAACAACGATCTGAAACCCTGAGTATTTCTGAGAATCTTAATTAGGTCTCACTTTATCGATGAAGCCCCATAAACTGGCTTAGCAAAGAATGTCGAACTAAGTAGACATAACTGCAGTCGACAAGGCATCAAAGAAAAAATCAATGAAAGTTGGCTTACCTCTAACCCGTTCCACCCTGTATAAATTGTCCACCCTTATATTTCACGATTTTTCAAAAATTTAGAAAATAAAAATTAGTGTAATTCCTTCTAATGACTTATATTGATTTAGATGTTCATTTAAATTCAAAACCATCATCGCAATGTATCTATTTAAATACTGTAATGTGAGAAAATCACATAATTTCTAACCGTAATTAATAGTGCCAACGTGTCATTAGTAAATTCAGTTGAATTTGCCAAATTCAATATTCTATGCGCTATTTTAACACACGAATATTTTAAGTCAATATTGATTTTAATGGGCGCTCAGGTGGACAAACATAACAAAGATTTCCTATGAATTCTGATAACTCGATCGATTCAGATTATCACGCGCTGTTTCATTTTAAAATGCACTTCTCTTGGAAAATTGATTTTACATTTTATACTAATTTCACACACCTTTTCCATTGTTTACTGTTCTATTTTTAAATTCATAATAAACGGTAATATATTATTTACCAATAGTTAAGCTGCTTAAATCTTTTCCCTGATACTGTTTATGTAGAGACGTTTCTGACAGTCTTTTGTGAAAATAGTAGTAAATTATTAGGTACGATCCAAAATAATATTTTGCAATGGTCCGTTTGAATAGACTTTTCCTTAGAGTATCGAAAGAATGTCTATTTGCAATTTAGCAAAATTCGGTCATATCTTGCGAAAATAGAACTGATTTATGAGGTTCTCCATGTAAACTTAAAACTATGTACCCGGCCGCTTCTAAATTTCAGCCACGTTTTGTTAGAAACAGCCAAAATCAACTGGCTTTATAGTGGTATTTGAATAATTGCAGATTTGGAATCATTGAGCAGCAATTATTTAAATTTCTTTGTGTATGCATCTAAATTGAGAAATTCTTTATTTAGCAAAAATTTCTAAATATATGTTTACACTAAGTTTGAAAATTTTTATTGTTAAGGAGTACACAATTAGTGAATAACAATTAGGCAACTGTTGTTCACTTTCTTGCTCCTTAAGTTATACAGATAATGTTGAGTAAATATCAAAACAAGTCTGCTAACATGTTTATAATCAATGCTTTGACTGACAGTTAACGACATAATTTTGTTTGAACGCGTTAAGTGTGTAAACGTTTGCTACAATTGTCGTCTATTGTCATTTATGAAAAAAATGCAATTTGCCACCAATTGAAGCCCTATCAATTCCTTTTCAAATTAAAATCTTGCTGTCAAAATAAATAAAATTGCATTGGAAACTACTATGGATTGCCCATAAATTAGTTTGTGCCAATATGCTTCTACGCCAGTATATTTACCTAATCTCGTAATCTTGATTCTAAATTCTGAAAAAATTTTTCTTTTGGAAGAGGTAATATTTCATAATGCATTCTAACTGTATTTTACATAATGCAAATTTAAATATGGAAATTATGACCCGCAAATAAATGTTATGGTTTCCTAAGGCAATACCATAAACATCATCTTTGGTATCAATGTTATGTTAAATTTTGATCATTCCAGTCATTCATTTTCTGTTTTATAGAAGTTGAAATGATTTAAGTTAAAAGCTTTAGGTTTTGATAATTGCTTACGTTATTTTGATTTTGTTCTTATTTTAGATGTTTCCTCTGATATATTCGCGATAATTGAGTTAGTATTTGGTAGTATTCTGAAAATATGACATGGATCCTGGTTTATTCATTTATTGATTAAAAATATAATGGTCGTTTCAAAACTGCGATTACTATAACAGTTTTTAATTGCTTTTCTGTCAAATAACTATAATACTTAGGATAAATATTTGAAATATTTTTGAATTTCTTTAAAAAATGAGTGCCAGGCTTATAAACACCTCCTGTCATTTTATATATACAATAGATGAATTGTTGATAAAATGATAAATTGCTAATTTCTCAGGGCTATTTTTATTGGAACTTGCATGCTTTCTTGACAAATCCTTATTAATAGGCGTTGCATTTCTTAATGCGTGAGTAGTACCCGCCCAAACCTTCCTCACTTTGATTTAGACGTGGCATTTAGTTCTGCTTTTGATCTAATTTCTGTAAATAGATTCAAATGTCTGCTTAGTTTGTCTGCCAAAATTAACCAATAAGATTAGACGCGCTCGTCTGGATAAGTAAGAGTATCAGACATGGACATAAATATTCATAAATCTGGTGTCATAAAAACGTATTTGTTAATAGTCTTTTTTATTGAATGTATTGCATAATTACGAAATCAATCAAGCAAATAAGCCGTGCTCGTTTTTAGAAAACAGCCTAAGGCACATATCACATGAAAAGATAACGTTAAATGAATTTCGATAGCTATTATAGATTTCTTTCTCTACAAGTTGTTTTGTCTGATCTATTCAAATGTCAGTTATTTTATAGGCATATATTTGTAGGCATGTTAGGGGTCTTCGCATGTAATTTGTCGGAAGAATATTTAACACATTCTTGGTAATCTTCGATCTATTTGAAGTTAGTGCTTAGACATTTAAAAGTTTTATAGTATTTTGAGACGAGCATAGGCAAGAGCAACAGTATCAAAAGATCTGCAATTTCACTTTACATCGTGTAAGATCAGACTTATTTAATTGATGTATACAGAAAGTCTAGTTCAAAGAGTATTTCAACTGTACTGTCTTCTTTGGAAAGAAGTACGAATACATTCACTTATAGTAAAAGAAGTAATTAAAATAGCCCATATTTTTTATTCAAAACAGAACTAACTGCAAACAGCCTGTTATTATATATATATATAATCTGTATTTTGAAATTGTAGTCTGGAGGGTTTTCTTGTAGAAATAATTATGAATGCTTTTCATCGTCACATATATTCGTCTAGATATGATCGTGTGCATAATTGTAAAATACACTTTGAGTGAAACGCATCAATCACTAACTCACTGCGCCAGACATGTATTTAATTCACAAACTATTTTATAATTGAGGCTACTTATATTTCGTGTTTTCTCTGTCTGCAGTCGGTTATTGGTTGTAATCACTTATATTTTGTATTACATATCAATTTTAATTTATTAAAGTGTAACATGTGTTTGAACTATTGAATCTGGCCATTCATGTGGCTAGCACAATTCCTGTAAATTCATGTTCTACAATTTAGCAAATTTTATATAATTTATCTTCGAATACTTTTGTATTTATTCCCAATACGATATATATATATATATATACTGTATTTATATATAAATATAGTGTATTTATGAAACTATTTTTAGAAATGTTGTACAATTTTGCGGCTTGATAAATCTACGCATTGAATTAAAAATTCTAAATTCAGTTTTTCAAGAGTATATGATACTAATGTATATTTTCTAAACCTTTAAGAAATTATATAGCCTTAACTACAAATGTAGTCTAACTTATCAATTTTAGCCCAATTTTTCCAATACCTCAGTCCAATTACAGACTTGCGCAGGTATATCTATGACTTCAACTCCTGTTAACATAGAAAAATGGACAGGACTGGGGATCATTT
>CABFPE010000031.1:210311-224062 GCA_900660155.1 Hofstenia miamia | reverse complement strand
AAAAAATGACTGTTACAAACGACGAATCGCCTTTTTGGGGTTTAAAATTGAGGAGAATGCAAAATTTTCGAATTTTTTCAGTTAGTGTATTTAAGTACCCTCTCAACAATATATCCTACTTGATTAATGGGTCTAAAAATTTATAATGAAAAAAAATTTTTTTGCTGGTTTTCACAAATATTCGTCGTTTGTAATTTCTCAGCAAAAATGCTTGGATCAACTTCACACCTAGTTCATTAGCTCCCAAATTAAAAACTACATTTACTAAAGTCCTTTAAAGATGCATAGGATATGGATTACTTATTTGTTTTTATTTTGAAATTTCCTTTAACAACCCACTATACCGGCATGATCCTATATTTTGGGGAATAATCTTTATCTCAGTGAATAATGCTTGGATCGACTTCGAACCTAGTTCATTAGCTTCCAAATTAAAAACTACATCTACTAAATTTCTTTAAAGATTTATAGGATATGGTATAATACCTTTGATTACTATGTACTTAACAATATTATATGGTTATTGAAGTTCAAGACTTTCGAGTTTGCTGTAGCCAAGAAATTAATCAACTATGGAAGGCATTGGCTTTAATAAATGGAATAGGCACTAGTGTAATGCATATGATTAAGAAACTGTTAAATTTGCAACTTGATAATTTTGCACAATTTTAGTTTTAGTTCGGGTTTCACTTGCCTCATCACATTTTACCTTTCTTTATTCAACTTGAGTTGCATCAATCTCTGCTACGTAAGAGGATTATTTATTTAAACCAAGTATTCTCTACCAGTCACTCGAAAATTTATTGGAATCCGTTATAGCACATTTACATTACGGATTGTTAACGCAACACGTGTTTGAACTATTAAATCTAGCCGTTTCAGATGACTCGTAACAATTTCAGTACAATTTAATTTTATTTAATTATTTCTCAAATCGTACACTTCATTTGCAAATGTGTTGAAATTTTGGACCCAAAGCTAAGATGGCTCGAAGTAACCTCAAGTTCTTTATATGGATTGATTTCTATAGTCATAATGATAAGATGATTTAATGAAAAACATGGCGTAGTTCACATGCAACGATGGATCATCTCCATCTTTCACATTTCTTTAACCATACTTTATTGTATGCTGAATTAAATACTGTATCGTTGATAACAACATTAGATTAATTAAATGTATATTTACCTCCCTTGTTTTTATATCAAAAGTGCTATCTCCATTGTCATTAGTCTTAAGCGAAATAGTTACTTGGTTTTTGCAAAATTACCATACAATTTTTGAGATGTTATCAAAATCTCAAACTTCAAAGTTAGTTTGAAAGGATAAGACGAATTCTAAATATAATTTCAAAAAGTCTTTAAAAAATATTATCTCATATTCTAATATATATTCTTGCACCTATACTTTGGCTATAGAGAAGAAATACAAAAAAATTTGAAATATAACAAAAACCTTCTTTGCTATTGTTATAATTGCGGGTTCCAGATGACCTTGTGAATGATTTGTCTCATACTGATGAAGGCCGTTGTCCTACAAAATTTTCAAAATGTTTAGAAGCTCTATGCATAGGAAACACGGTGGCAATGATTTCCAGTTACCATAATACTTCAAAAGGTTTTATCATTCGTTTGCATTTTTAATGAATCGTTCATTGCTGAATAACTTTCACAATAAAATATATGGATATGTACGTTTAGGCGGTGTATTAGTGTTAGAGTAGAGATGTGGGCGGTTCACGAATTTGATGCCGCTACACACTGCTTGTAATATTGTATTGCAATAATATGTTATCAAAAAATATATTTTTGAATATTTCTGACTTCAAAGTAAATTGTTAAAAGTATTTTCCGGATATTGCTAATTAGCAAGAAAATATTTCTTGATGAAATTATATTCCAAATCTTGAATACCAAATTCTTTGATAGTTTTAATGACCCCGAATCCTTTGTCTGTCTGGAGAAATATCTGGCTCTCTAGATTTATTGCGGTAATTTTGTTCAGTAATCCGTAAATACACATTTGACATTGCACAATTTTCTTTCGGCAACATTTAATGTTGGAGGTATCTATTTACTGGCACTGCTGAGAATGACACAATTATTGTGAAAAGAAAATACATTTTATATAAATTATTTTAAAAATAATTTATTGCATACCCCTGCTGCTACCGCACCGCACGTGTTTTGAAACCGCGTCGCAGTGCAATTGGTTTTATCTTACGGCACCGCACCACCAACATTTTTCCTACTTATATATGCATATAAGTGAAAAACACGTAAATGTACAAATAATTTCTTAATGACAAATCTTTCACATAATTACCGCGTTGTAGTGTGTACTATACACTTTTTAAATTCAGGAAATTATTGATCGATGTTTAATGACAACTATTTGCAGTTTCTCGTTCTACAAATTCCAAAAATTTCTTAGTTTTTCAAATTATAGAATGTCGACTACGATTTATCTAAATGTCTTTCTTGTTAAATATTCGTATAAATTGTCATGAGCTCAGATCAGCACTAAATCCGCGAATATTGAATTTGCAAAAAAATTTTTGGATAAGAAAAATTAGACGACGAGGTGTTTGAAGGAAAATCATTACCTTAAATTACAAGGTTGCTGGACATTAGTGCCTACCAAGCAAAAGTCTGTTTATATAAACTTGGTCACTTAGTAGATAATTTAATAATTTGTACTAGTTATCGGGGAACAAAACTTTGCTTATTCCAATCCCATTTAATCGCATGGGATTTAAACCAAATCCGGTCCCATTACCATGACTATGCAATGTACTTGTTGCATAGTCCCATGTGGCCTCACGGCGTAACTTTTATTTTGGCCAACATTGCTATTTCTCAATATTATGATCTTGTGACTTATTTACGAGCTTCGTTTAAAAGTTCGATTTCCTAGCCTGAATTCATTTTGTATTAATTAAATTTATACTGAATTGCAAAGGTGCAATTTCTGGGAATTACAAATTACATTTACAGTTTGTGAGATTCGTTCCTATTGTATTGCCGACTTTTATTGTCCGTAAAGTTGTGAAAGCTTTCACCAGATGCATATCCTCTGGCTTATTTACGTTTTATTTCCATTGTAGGCGCACTACTATCGTTAAATACTAGAAAAACGCTGTAATTCATCTCCATCTAACTGCAATAAACTGATCGTTTATATTCACATCATATAAACTGAGATGCGGAGTAAGATAATTTAAATGTAATTGGGCATTTGCTTGATAGGGATAATTTATCTTGCGTAACCTTGGAATTTGATATTTCAAACTGTCTTACCTTTATTTTAATTTTATTTCATTTTTATCAGTGCACCTCTGTTTTCACTTCCATCAAGTTTGAGTGAATTGAACTAATAATTGGAAAACACATAACGATGTTATTAATCATCGATTGAAAGGTTCCTAACATATTTCTCATGAGACTGATTTGGCGGTTTGATGCGCGTATCTAAAGCATTCCTTGACAGTCGAATTATTGTTTTTAAAATACGATTGAAAAGAGGTTGACTGAACATCCTATAGTTGCCGTTTATTTGGATGTAAATATGGATCGATCCGATTCATGGATATCCATGGATAGATATATTTTATGGATATCCTTTCCATTCATCATTGTAGATAAAAAATACAGGAAAACAAATATATTTATTCATTCTTATGGTAAAATTTTAAGTAAAATAGCTTAAAAAACAATATAAATAAACTTGCAACTATTTTGTTGCACACATCTGACAATCATATGCGCGTGTACCAATCACTATGTTAGAAAATTACATGTTTAGTATAATAATAAAAATAAAATATTAGGCTTCGCTTAAATATATAAAATGTCCCATTTGAAATTAGGCTTTTGTATTGCAAAGTAATTTTCAATTTGAGTGGATCAGCTGCCTAAACTTCTGCGTATAGGGATCATTTGTGGATCGACTCATTTATATTTTTGTGGATTGGATAGGGCTCTGAAAATATTCGATCCACAGCAACCTTGCCTCTCAATATTATCGTTTTTAAATTTTGATTGCTATCTTCTACATTTTGCTTATGTTATGTTTGCGTAATAAATGCTATGTTTAATTTTATTCAGTGTTAAAATATTTCGCGCATATGTAAGCGTATTTTACTTCGAATACTAAATAAACCGTCACATCATAACTAAGTTCGACTGCGATTACCTTTTTTACGTTTGTTGACTTCAACAGGCCTGTTTCATTTAATACCGTGGCTAAATGATATATTTGTAAAGTATAGTTGTTGGATGTGGAATCCAAATAGTTTTCAGCAAATTGTAAAAATCCACGTGGAATTTTCATGGGAATTTTAATTTTATCCTCAATCCGCGTAAATCAATTTAAATTAAAAGTACGTTTCTCCTTTGGAAATTCGTTCTTTAATCTGAGGAACACAAACTTTATAGCTAAGTGCGACGTTTACGCTTTAAAACCATTTCTTGCTCGCAACTGTCCTTTTCGTCGCAAATTTGCATCAATTACTGAATATTGGAATCAAAGGATGTTTTCGTTTTGATTAAATTACGCTTTAACGGTACTTCATTAAAAGATTTTCAATTACGCTCTTGTATCTAATTACGTAAGCATCGTTTTGTGAACTTCACTTGGATTTTCCAGCTACTTAATTCCAAGAAGACAAGCAATATCACTTTTGGCCAATAATTTAAAAATCAAGTTTTATTGAATTTCATTTTTGGAAATTCAAAATTATTGAGTGCCCTTTGTATTCTGAATATATATATTTCTAGTGTTATGCCAAACTCAAATGTTTTTCAATTTTTTCTAGGGTGAGCTTGAGCAGGTAAGGTCTAGGCGAAGGCTTATTTATATTAATGTTTAAATCTTAGTGAAATTTGCACTAAATTTTCAGTACCAAGATATCCTGGAATTACATATAAATTGCTATACATGAATGTCCTGCATAGGAGGCCCATGATGTTGTAAAGCTGCAATGAAATATATTTTTCTCTAGGAATTTTTAAAGATCTATTAAAAAGCATTAAATGAGCTTTACACATCTTAGTCTTGTGCTTTGTAATGTGTTAGGGTTTGATTAAATTATTAAACTTTGAAGATTTTCTTTTGAAATACAGGTATACAGTCTGTATAAGCCACATAACATACCACACTGATTTCATCCATTCCCACATACGTTTTCCCATTCATTTAACACCTAGTTCTTCCCAAAGAATTGAATGAATTGCTGAATAGTGATCTAGTCAAAAATTTACAATTCATATTGAGACATTTGCATTTGATATTCAAAAATAATGTCATATTCAGAAATGCACATTTATATTCAAAATTCGAAAATAATTCCATACATGTATTCCCCATATTCTAACCTATTATAGCAATTGTAATTGAAGAGTTTTTTACCGAGGAGGAGCGACAAGTATTAAATGATTATGAATATTAAATGCAAAAATCTGAATATGAAATCTAAATTTTTGAATGTGAAATGCAAATTTTTGAATATGAATTGTAAATTTCTGAATATCAATTGTAAATTTTTCAATTAAATGTGATCTCACTACTTAGTAAAATTACTGGATATTTGCTATTGACTTTTTCTTAGAGAAGAATATTTTTAGTATTGCGAATTCTAAGGGATGCCTTATCCGCTATCCCCGAACCTAGCAAAACATTTACAGATAAATTTTGGACGGCATGTATGAGCGGCACCCAAAATTTTAAACACAATTCACAGGTGCTTCCTACATCTTTTTTAGAAAAGGTTTTGTAACTCGATGAATTATTAGAATTCGCAGCTGCTAATTATATAAATATTAATTTCTGGAAATATTGTAAGAATATTATTCCTACAGACTAGCTTAGTCTGTATTATTTCATAATCCCGAATAAATTTCGAAACTCCCTGGTTTCCAGATTCCGTCATTAACAACCCTAACCCCATCGATTTCTGCTAGTTGTGCCGCTGTACATTCAGGTCAACGTTCTTATTAGTATTGGGTAAGAGCAATTTTTGCAATGTTTAGTAATCTTTTTGACAGACACATGTCATGCGATTTTGAAAAGAGTGACATTTGTGGAATTGATTAGTAATTTTTAAAATTTCCATTTTACTTGGCTAAGAAAGTATTATCCGCCATTGACATACATCTGCATTAAAAATTGGCTGTTTTACACAATAGCTCCACTCAAGATCTGTTTTCAATGGGAACGTTTAGCTGTCTCGTATATTGGATGAAATTTGTGTGATGATTTGCAGGCGCCTGTATGCAATGAGTATATAAGCCAATTTTTCAGTGAGTGGGGTTATTGCTTGAGAACACAGCAGAAATTGATTTCAATAAAAAACCCACTGTATATATCAATTCGGAAATGGAAAGTATTACAAAATATATAAGATATCACCTGCAATTTATGAATTTTTGGCACCAGAATTAGAGAAATTTATGAATATATTTACAGGCCTATTAGTACAAATCGATAGATAATTTTGTCCTCCAAAGCATTTTATCTAGTTGAGATCCAATTTTGAATGTTGTACATTTCCGGGGGACTTCAGGTTGTGGATTTTCAAGATGAGTGCTTGATGCTGTGTGATAAAATAAATGCAGTTAATAATATATTATAATGCGCCAACTAGTGTCTGTAGTTCCTTATATATAATTAAATTTTATTTCTATAATTGTAATTTATTTTGAATTAAATTTTTTATTAAAATTGGTAAAGTAATATCGATCGTCCGTTGTATAGGAGAAGTTGATTGCGTTTGATAATTGAGTTTCGTATAATCCAATGTACTGTGGAATCGATGCAGACCCATGCCCTCCGGAATCGCAATTTATGTCTGGATATTGTGAATGAGTTCCAACTCCTAAATGTCATTAAGACGAGGCTAAATTAGTGATTGCTTATATCTTTTACCTGTCAATACAGATTTTAATAAAATGCCGCATGCGAGCTTCTTAGCAGGAGCAGGAAATTAGCAATCGTGGTTTATTACGTTCGAGAATCACTTCTGTCAGTCTTAACTTTAGTTACATTTATATAAAATAAGATGAGTTAATCTCTGTTTACTAGTGGAAGTTTAAATTTGGGAGATTTGAATTTTTTGCTTCTTAAATATTTAATTAAATCGGAGATTGTTCTTCTACAATTCTTATTTCAACTTTTCAAAGAATGTTATCTATATGATATTGATCATGTTCTGCGACTTAATTTTTATTTGACCAAATAAGTTTTCATTTTTTTAAAAGGAGGCCTATTCTATCACCACTCACAATTATTATGGTTAACTAGTTCCGTAAGTAATTCGGAAATCGCTATGACTAAAATGTTGTGATGAATATATTTTTTGCAATCTTGTAAAATCAATATATAATGATGTCAAGTGTGTGGGCTTAACTTTGTTAATTTAAGTGCTATTGTTTTTGTTATTTACTAATTTTTTCAGTAAATGTAATTTATTCTGGTTTGCAAACAGTATTTATAATAATGGTAGCCTATTTGATCATATTTTAAGACGCTAATTAACAATGGAAAAAATATCACCATGCTTTAACACTCGCATTGTCGCTATTTCTTTAAGTTGATTTTTTACTGAATGCTTGTGGTTACAACGTACATTTGGTTATAATCTTAGCGGTGCAAAACACATCTGCTGTCATTGTTTTTGAAGAATACATATTCAAGTAAACAATTATTTTACTCGGAATTTCAACCATTTGATTGATCAAATGTTAAACGGATGCAAGTTGCATCCAATCAAAATTAATTAGAAATGTTAAGAGCATAAACTTAATGCGTGTAAGTGCTGAAAAGTTCCAAGGTGGCGTTTTCTAAGTAGTTTTTTTCCATTTCTCTACATTGCAACTGTGCTAGCGTTTAAAATGTAACCAGATTATGAAAATATCACTTTTAGGGATGTTGAATTGGCTAAGGTTTATTTAGTTGTTGAAAGTGCGGGAAGATTGTTTACAAAAAAATTTGCGCAATGCTTTGCTCGAGAACTACTTTCAATTTTCGTTTAGATTTTCTAAATAGCCTGGAAGGTTAAAGTGCTTGCCCGCCCTGCCACTCATCCAAATGTAATTAAAAATATATAGGCGGAAATTCGGAATAAACACAAATATTGGTCTCAGTGGCGTACGCCGGGGGGGGGCATGGTGGAATGTCCCCCCGTCAGGTTTACAAATTTGATTTTGACTGGATAAATCAAAAAAGTTTTCGTAAAAAATCGAAAAATTTAAAATCTAGGATCGTGAAATCCATTTTTAGAGTATATTTTCTCAATATTTTCAAAAATGTTCGCCTGGCTTCGCCCCGCATTGGGTAATGATGATGACACCCCCCAGAAAATCCCGCGTACGCCCCTGATTGGTCTCGTATTAGATTATGCGCAATAGAAACGTTAGACTTTGCAATAGTAATGTGGGAAATTTTACTGAATCTATTTGAACAATATATAGATAAACAAACTTCACTGTAGATCTGTCAATGTCAATTCTAACATAATAAATCACAATTTGAACGCACAATCAATGAAAATTCTAAATTTACTTTATGCTGAGAAAGAATTCGATGAAAATATGCCTATTCAATATAATCTCTGTAAAACTGATAAATATCGAAATGCAAAATTATTGTGCAATTACTGTCTAACCTTTTTTTAATTTTGGTATGAATAAGGGCTATTTGTTACTCCAAAAATGTATTTGAGGGTTTGCCAGGCCTATTTACAAGTATGTTGTGGAATCTAGGGGTGGTTATTTTTTCACTATTAATAATTGAATATAGAACTGCTGTGTTTTTTGTAAATCTGCTTTTAATGAATACATTATTCTGTTTTCCAAGAAATTGATTGATTGCTAAACATCGCAAATTCTGTAAATCGTGACCAGAGATCTTGAAAGTATTATTTTACAAACATATAAAAATCATCTGCCTTAAGAAAATAAGGGGTCTGTACTCTAGGAAATTTTGGGCTCTAGATTTAATGTTTTAGAATAAAACACTATTTTATGTTTAAATACACAGTTTTCAACTGCTTATTTTGCTCTATTTTCCGAAAACATAGACATGCAAAAAGTTATATCGTTATTATTGAATAAAAGGGGAATGACAAAACAAATATCAATTTTGATAACTTTCTATCTCGGTGGTAAAATTTTTCCTTAATGTCCGTGGTCCAGAAACATTTTTGATGTGTTCTATTCAGTTTACAGTTGATTGTCTTATTTATAAATTAATGATGCAAGACTCATTGTTTTCTGAGAATGATACATTTAAATGACTTCATACTATTTACAATTCAATCCATTTTGCTTTCCACTTTGATGTTTTAGGGCTTTTGTGCATTCTTAATTAGATGCAGTTTCTTTTTATATTTTCCTTTGACAGCGTTTTGTTTTTGTAGTCAATAGTTTGTGCAGTTAAGAGTCTCAACTACGTTAACAATTGTTTTTTCCTAGAATTTGAAATTCCCAAATTTACAGTTTGAGAATTTTTAGTCCCATTCATTTTCTAGCAAATTACAAAAATTCTAACTGAATCTTAAATCATATATATATATATATATTATTTGCACTTACTGTTTTAACCTTAAACAGCCTGGCGTCCTTTTTTAAAGGACAAACCGTTTTTTTCCGCATTTACAAATAATTGTCTCCAAGCCTATTTCCAAATTGGAAAACCTTGGGGCATGAGTAGGTCTATTGGGGAACATAAATTAGTGTAATGTTAAAAATTTATCATTAAGACTTATTGCTGTAGCAAAGGTTGTTGAAAAGATTAACAAGTTTTCTTTGAAAATTTCGAATTTTTGAAAGAGATTTAATTTATCTCCATACCTAGTGTTTCATGTATTTACAACGTTTTGAGCCCAAGGAGGCAACAAAGAACTTTCACTGTTCAAAGATATTCCAAACCCATTGAGGCGCTGCAGTGCACAAATTCAGAGGCCAGAGCCAGCGCGCAGATTTAGAGAGGAAAAGAAAGAGAAGACTCTCCTCTATCATTTAGTTCTTTCATATTGAGCACAGCATTAATAGTTTTTGAGTTACAAGCGTTTAAAATTTTTTATAGGATCATTAAAATTTTTCAAAAATCCCCAGGCTGTTTTAGGCTAAAAGCATTTTTAGTGTTATACCAATAAGTAATGTTTTTTCGTCTGCAATTGTTTATAGCAATTTGAAAGGAGAGTTTGGCAACCAACGGGAACCTTCTATGGAAGGGTATTAGTATGACTCTTTACAAAAAATATTTAAAAATTATGAATCCATTTGTTGGAGCAGTGTTTTATACAGGTCAATTTTTTGTCACAATGCATTTTTTTATCCTACCCACATTAATCTGTTTGTACTTAGCACCAAGCAAAGTTTAACATTCTGGAAACCCCTTCTATTATACTGTATACAGAATGGCCAATGGGTCACATATTTTGACCAACAACCCAACCCGAGTCGCAAACAATTGGCCTAGCCAGAACCAAAGTATGTTGACACACGCCCCGACCTGACTCATGGGCCAGACAGTCAGCTTTTGACTCGAGTTGTATTTTCAAATGTTTCAGAAAACTTACATGAAACAATGTCATTAACATAAATTTAAATGTAGGTTTTATATACCATAGTAGATTGTGTACTAAATGGAAATGCATGGTTAGTTTTCCACTAATATTTCAAGGAAATCCTTCAAAAGTAAATTTCTCTGACTCGGCAATTTTGAAATTTTGACCCATGACCCGAACCGAGCAAGTGTGATCCACAACGCGACCCAACCCAACTTATCTTTGACCCAATCCACGGGTCGAGTTGGGTGGACCCGTTTTCCATCCTAACTGTGTATATAGCAATACATGTTAATGGTTTTAAACCGCGCAAATCTTAAAAGCCAACAAACCTTAAATCCAGGACCAGCACCTATTCACAAACAACTCCTAATTTTTAGTAGTTTGTAGAAAATTGAAAAAAACTAATTTTTAATCAGGATATAAAAGTCAGTGTTTTTTCAGACAACTGTTTTAATATATTTCAACTTTATTTAGTCTTTTTCATTTTCATGTAGATTTTTAAGCAAAGTAAATATCAATGTTTTACTTTGTATCGTAGAATGCTCTTTGTAGATTCCATTAACAGTCGTTGATATTCGCGTGTTTAGGTCGCATAGAGTACTTCTGTCCGTCACTTGGGAATTGTGAAATTAATAAGCGACGAAGGAAGGCGTGTCAGGCATGTCGGTTTAAGAAATGCCTCGTCGTCGGAATGATGCGTGAAGGTGAGATATATTTACATCATTAATTTTTCAAAACTCTAAATTTATCAACAAAACTTAACAAGTATTCTAATTTTCTTCTCCCACCATTTTCTTAATATTTATTCTCAAAATTGGTGGATTTACTATCTAAGAATATTTTCAGCGCGCCTTAAGGCTGTGGAAGAAAAATTACTAGGCCCATGTTCTTAGTTGTTAAATTCATGTGTACGCACCCGACCTATAACTCACGTTCATCTTAGTTTTAAGATCATAAGCCAAAAGCCTTTTTATATTCTTCCTAAGCTAGCTCTTTAAATATTGGTATTTTTACTTAAAGTGCACTTCATATGGAATTGAGAAATGTGAAGTTAGACTGCTTCAAAACCTCAAAATATTAGTTGTTCAATAGAGCTCAGCAAGACCCCTTAAAAATCGAACTTACAAAATTGAATCATTGTGATTTTTGTCTGAAATTTTTTCATTTCAATGCATCTGTTTATTATCTAAACATTTTATGTGTTTCTTGTTCTGCAATCAATGTTAATTAGTGCTATTCATGTGCAAGCTAATAGCTGTTTTGTTTATTGAAGCACCCAGAAAGTGAGGCAATCAATTGAATCAACTTTTCCAACTGTTGAGTTACAAAATAGAGGCGTTCTTGGATAAACATTCCTGAACTGATAACTGGATTCTTCAGCCAATGCGGTTTTGAATGAAATATTCGTACAATAGGTTTTCTTTTATTTACTTTCTTTGAATTTGAACAATTTTTTGAATGTTAATAATAACAATAATCTAATGTTTATTAACAAACTGAACATGGATGTCATTATGTAATCTATTTCGCGATCATGGTGCATAAATCTTTATTAACACTTACCATTTGCTTAGCATTTCTGCATTTAAAATATCCCCAATAAGAGCTCGAGAGTATCGAAGAACAGCGCTGTCTTCAAACTATTTCTTACTCAAATCCTTCCTCGAAGAATCATTGAAATGTCTAATTATTTCAATTTGTAAAAGAGATCTTATTAACATGGAAGTCATAATTCACCTATATGTCCTAACAATCTTCCTACGGATGCTCTCAAGGATTTCAAAACATTGTAAATTCCGGCCATCCTATCGCACAACCATTCAATTTACCTGAGTAAATTTACTGTTGCGCCCATGTCTTCCAAAGTCCAGGAAGGTTGTGCTCATTTCAAGTTTCTCTACCGTAATGTCGATTACACCCAGCATTATTTATTTTGCCTACATAACTATTGCCTTATTTTGTTGACGTTATTTTAATAATTTACAAATTTTTAAAATATAATCAAAGGTCTACTTGTTTGCCACCTCCGCAATTGCCAGGTGCATATAATGGTTAAATTTGTGAAATGCAAATATTAACCTCAATCAATTTCTGACAGTCCACATCCAGTCCGTATCCACAAACCATTGTAGCGATGTACTACATCCATTTCGCATCAATTTATATTAAATTCCGCCTCTACCATGAAACAACTAAGAATATCAAAACGCAACTCATACAATAGTTTACAATATAAGTTCAAACCTTGAATACGTCAGGCAAATAATTAGTATATTGTGTAATCATAATTACATTTTTAAATTTATACATATTTAGTAATTTCAATGTAATATATAGTGATAATTTTTAAAAAACAAATTAACAATTTTTACAAATTATTTTATAACTGTATATTTGTAAATCTTGAAAAATATATGTGCTGGTGAAATTAAATATTTATTTTCATTGCTATAATAAGAAACATTACTTTGCATGCCATATGTTTGTAGTGCTACATCTTTTTCACTGTATTGGCTTGGCTGGCTGTTTTCATATTCTCTCACTCAATAAACTTATTTTACCTAAATTTAATTGTAGCATCATCTTAATTTTATATATAATAATGAAGCATGTTTTTAAAATAGTTTAATTAACTTCGTGACATGTTTTTTCTACCGCTCACGTGAAAATCTCTTGCTTGTAATTGAATACTCGTTTTCAACCAACGCGTTGCAGCTAATGATCTAATTTAATCTCAATTTTTAGACAGCGTTCCGGTCAATTTAATATCCCCAGAGTTAATTCATGCGTACTTCGCAATGCGCTTTGCTCTATAAAAGTTTGTAACCTATTTCCAATTCATATGTAGCATCACACTGTCAACGAAGCTCAGAGATTCAAAAGTGTTCTCTAAATTTTTTCAATTTCTTTATCAATAATAGGTTCATTGATTATCATGGATATTTGAAAGATACAACAATAGTGTATTAAATTCGTTGCTTTCCACGTCGATCGTACGTAGGAGTCATACTTAAATTATTATTAAAATTGCTATTATAAAGTGGAACGTGTCCGCCAAAAATGTGTGCACAAATTTTTTTCTCGGTAGAGGTTAATTCGTATAATTTCTATTCAACTATTGATGATTTAAAGTTATTAAGTTATTGTGTATAACACTAATATATATATATATATATATATA
>CABFPE010000031.1:187963-210183 GCA_900660155.1 Hofstenia miamia | reverse complement strand
ATATATATATATGGACATATTTAGGGAAGAGGCCCTTGCGCCTGCCCCCCCCCCTTTTGGGGCAATCCAATTTCACCTCATTCTCATCCCTTCTGATGGATATATTATTGAAGTCTTTTAATTTGACTAAAAGTGCAAAAATGTAGTATTACATGTTATTCTTATTCCCCCCGCCTGAATTTTTGGTTTATTTATCATATATGCTCAGGCGAGCATGGCATTATGCTAAGAGGGTGAAAAAACTACCTAGCCCTATATGTGTCAGATAAGCATTGGGCCCTCTCCTTTTAGAAATTCTCGATACGCGGATGTATATATATATATAACCCATAGTGCACTTTTGAAGTGGGTCAACTACACTATTTTTTATACTTTGTTATTAGATCCGCTTTCAACATGTTTGGTTTTAAGCCCATGATCTCATGATAGCTGCTCAGATTAAAAATAGGTTTTTCTCTAACCAATTTTTTTAATAGTAATTATTTCAGAATTTAAGCTCAAGGCATCTGAACAATGGTGAGAAACAAATTATTTGAATTTTAATAATTTATCAGTGTTTCAGGAAGCGTTTCCCTTGGGAATTTCATGCTGTGCAGTCGGTACTTAACATTTGATATTATAATATGTCCAAAACGCATCATTGCAATAGTTCAATGAGATTAAACCATGCATACCTCATCATGACTATCATATAAATGGATTCATATTTAAATCACAAATCCGAAACTTACCTATTGAATGTGAAATAAAGATTATGTGCAGCAAACTATCAAAGTAGAAAACTGATTGTAGTAAGTTCCATGTATTGACATTCGAATGTGCACTTATTTATTTTTCAAGTATTTACGAAAAATAATATTGCATTTGATTTTTTAACTATCCTGATTGAAACATATAGTATAATTACGCCAATGGCTGTCAATTGAAGCACTAATAGTTGTACTGTATAAAGCACAAAGCGTTAAAGCATTATCAGCTATTACTCTTAGATTTTGAATACTAAGCCATTCACCGGAGTATCCGAATTTACTATTTTCAAAAAAAAATCACGCGATGTTGGGGTTTTACAAAAACAAGATCACGTCATTTCGATTTAGAATGTTAAGATGGATTTTCAGGACTTAATAAAAAATGATGATTATTGTCAGGTACATTTATGATAAAATTTATGCCTGTAGAGCAGCAGAGTTTAAAACTCACTGACCTAAGCTGTGTTTGAATTGGCCTCTATATTGAAGATCCTGAAGCTCTGTTACTTCTTGTAAACAGATAATTCGAATTTTCATTTGCATGGACTGGTAAATACACACAACTGTGGATATTGGTCACAAAGCTCCAAATTGGTATTGCAAAAAGTCTTTTCACAATTTTATGATTGTTTTCTGGGCTAGAATATGGCTGAAAGTTGTAATTAGACCCCAGTTTTCTTTTGCCAAAACGTTAATGGCCAAAATTATTTAGACTTGTTGAAGACATGTTGTACCTTACTTAAAATCTAAAAGAGCAATTAAAAAGGTAATGCAACAAGACATTGATAACACATTTACACACGGTTAGATAGGACATTTTTTCAGCACTACCTAATGGCCTGTAAGGAGTACAGATCTTCGCCTATGTGACTTCTTTGTATGGGGTATGATTCAATAGCTCAAATGAAAGCATTCATCGAAGAAGCCTTCACCAATATCACATTGAATGTGTTATTAAATGTATTCCAATCTACCGGAAATTGTGTAAAAATTTATTTACTTGTCTGGTTGATTTGTTGAAATTTAACAATATTTTTAACATGTAAATAAAATCATTTTTCTTGTCTTTCTGCTCATTTAAGTCGTAATTTTTTTTTGAAACTATAAGTATGTATTTCAAAAATAAGAAATCCGGCATTCTCGTGAATCAACCTGAACTAATCAATAACATAAAGATTTAATTAATTTAAAATTTTAAAATCCCTTGAAAGGTCATGGCGACCGAATGAATTTAGCGTCGGTAGGAGTCTAGTGCAATCGTCACTGTTATATTACATGACGTAACACCACGTCTTAATTTATCGAACCAATTAAAATAATCGAGCATTTTCAGTAATGGAATTTCAAATGCGCATGTTTTAATTTCCTTTTCGTTTTAAATATGTATGTATTGTTACGATCCCGTATTCTATCACTTAAACTTAATTGCTGATTCCGATACATCTGCACATGCAGTGGCGTAGCCAGAAAATTCTTGTGGTAGGGTATGTTTTAAATATTAAAATGTAACCAGCTTAATGGATCTTCAAACGGTGTGGTTTTAGAGCGTAAATGAAAAAACAAAGAATTTCCTAGATTGGGGTGTTTTCAGATTATTAAATTTATTTATAGTTTGTGTGGAATAAGCGTATAATTTTTTTTGTGAAGAAACCATAAAAAGTTCTATGACAAAATTAGTGTGTGTTAATCCGCGTTGACAGATTTCAAAGTTATCATTAAAATATTAATATTTGACTTCTTCTAATCAAAACTAAAACAATGTTAATAACAAACTTATTCAAATAGGTTTTCAAATAAAACTGAAAAATAATAAAATAGAAGATTTGAAATTAGACTAAATAGCCCCGGGGGCGTGTGCCAGTATTTTCCGCTTATATCCATGTCTGGAAAGGGGGTATGCATTTGTCTATGCTACTGTACAGATGTTCCCATTTTTGTTGAAAAAATTTTTTAATTGTCTGAAATGAGTCTAAAATGATATTTGTCAGTCCGGATATCATTACATTTCCAAGAAATTACTTCTTCATTGCGCATATTAGCGATTGATTTACCAATCGAACTACAAAGCTTCGTTAGACGGTTATTTATTTGTTGATTACTTTTGTAGATGGCATCATTTAAATGGTCGATTTGAGAAAATAAACAATGTGTTAGCGAAGCATACCACTTTGAAAGCAACTTTTGCTTCCACAAATTGACTGCTCAGAATGCAGAATGTCCACTACATTTTGTAGACTGCATTTCTTCCACGTTGATATTATCACAAAACGTACGAAAATTCAATGTGTCTCTTTTCAATATGCGATATATCTTATAAAAACATGATAGGGTTTCTTTATTACAATCACCTCGATTTGTAATAATGTTTATAATCAAAGCAATAAAAACATTCATAATTACATCAATGGAAATTTGTATATATTTAAACGAGAAATTCAAGCAAGCATAATGGTTTTTGCCTATTTCAATGGCTGGGCCTGAAGTTTTCAATATGGTGCACGTGTCAAACTGATGAGTTGAAATTGATCATTTATATTTCCAGTCCCACTGAAATTCATGTATTTGTTACTGTAAATCATATGTGACTCTGTGGTCACAGAGAACGTTGTTTTCCTAAAATCTTGTTCATGCTGGACCGGAATGTTTGTATTGATTACAGAGCCAGGGTCGTAAGAAGATCGGCCCTTTTTAAAATGATTAAAACAGAATTTTTCATTATAATTAGTTTAACAACTCCACCTAAAAAAACAATGATTTAAAGCGAACGAAATATGTATCTAAAGTGTATTCGTTAGTAAACTTTGAACCTCTCAATAATGTTTTAAAATCTTTGTTGATTTATTACAAAATATTTAATCACTCATAGCGGTATTTTCAATTTTTTAAGAAAATGTGCTTGAATTGTTGGTTAATTTATAGAATTTAGTTGTCAATTTTCCTTAATCCCTCGTTTGCAAAGTAAATTTAAACAAATAATGAAGTTTTAAGAGCTGTCAAAATATATATTCAATTATATCAGCATGTTATCTTCACTCCATGTACACAAATGTCAAAGTTGTTCGGTAATGCATGCATAATTTCTCATTTATTTACTACAACGATTTCAAATGTAACCACAAATGGCATTAGTGGGACTGTTCCAATTGATTCCATATAATTTATAATTAAAGTTACCAACGCACAATGAATTTACAAATGGTTGGGTATGTTCTTCTTGCTTGTTATTGCCTGCAGTAATCTAAGCTTAAAATATTGTTGAGTTACAAGTTGGATCAGAAAATAGTATTATATCTTGAATCATGTTATGTTCAAGTCAACCTGACATTGACCATTTTTCTTTCATTATTCCAGCTAGAGATGAGTAGTTTTTGGTCATCGAGATTTGTGAATAGATCTTTAATATGGTGTTTTGAAACCTAATGTCCTTGCGTGATATCCCGGTCCTAACCCATGTTTGACTATTACCAGATAATTTTATGGAATTTGACAGTCCATTATACAGTCTTAGTGTTTTCTAATGAAGCAGTTTCGCGCTCAAATTGAATAGGATTTCTTAGAAATACAAGATCAGGTTTGAAGGAATGTTACAATAGCACTAGATTTTTACATACATAAATACAAAAGTATCACTTCAAGCCTATTAACTGCACAGTGCATCAAACTTGGTTTATTTTGCTAGAATTTATTGCTGAGGTTCTTGTAGAAACCTAACACGGAATTTGATTCTGAACCATATTTACATCAAAAGCTTAGTCTAAGTTCAACTACAACTGTAAAACGGATCATTATGGCAGCTATTGTCATATTCATTGCTCTGACTATTTCTAGAATAATAGCTTAGTGACTCTTTTGTGCTGCAGTTAATTTAAGCGATATTTGTAATTCTGGTATTAATTAGACCTCATAATATCATGCAGGAATATCTAGTCTCGAGATATTAACTGCTACTATAATTTCAGTTGGATGGAATACATTGTGATAGTGGAACCACAGACAGCTTGACTTCTAATTGGCGTTATTTTGCAGAAATTCATTCAAGATTTGTCACTAACGAAATTATTTCGTGGGACCACATGAGACATGACTCACTCCCGAATATTTAATGTGAATGGAATGGATGAACTAATTCACTGGGTTTTGAACCAAACATTTCTAAACCGGCATAATGCAGAGACATTACGGATGCTACGCAATTCACTATTACGATATGGATTCCTTGACGCGCGTTAGATCATTTAAAAATAACTTATGATTTTTATAGATTATGTAAATTTCAATAGAATGTCGGTTTGTCAGACTTCGATTGTCTATATATTACTTCCTTGGTGATGTGCTATTTTCAACCAAGACGCGTCACCAAGTCGCCATTAGGTAATTTTGATGTGATTTCATTCTTAGCATTTTCTATTCGTTAGTTAGCATTGACATTTTCTTTTCTTCGCAACAATTACTCCTTCGTATCCCCAATTGCGTTGTTCAACTATTAATCTCACATTCCAAATTATCAACCGAATGCCGAATCTAAAGCACAAATTAATCGAAAATACGTGCAGCGAGCCTTACTGAAGAAGGAGCTTCATTTTCGCGGCAAATATTTACTACTATTTGTAAATATAAAAACCTTATACAACATCATATTTTGTTACCTGTCCACAATTTCCTCCGTCTGAACACTCCTCATGCGATATTTTATTGTCTTCTGATCGGATTTCATTCATTATTTGATTTTGAAATCATTTGTTTTCTGGCATCTACTGCTGAATGATTTTCATGGCAGGCATTAAGGAAAATTCTATTTAAATTCTATGGTTCACTTTGGAGTTTTCATTTTCAACTGAGGACTCCTTCATAACTCAAAGAACTCTACATTTTAGATAAGATCCAAATAATATCTGGACGAAACCAGACTGTTTTGTTTACATAACTGGACCACTCCAGACAGCCTTTATAAGCCCCTGTGAGTCGGGATATTCTTGCTTCGGGTGGAGTCGAGTCGAGTCGGGTTAGTCTCTTAAAACTCGACTCGAGTCGAAGTTCGAATCTCGAGTCTTGTCTACTCACATAGGCCTATAAATATCATAATTGTAAAAACACCATTAAAGTATCAACTGTTTTCCAAGAACGAAAAAATAAATTTTAGCAAATACATTTTAATTGGCTAAAAGTATGTTATTAATAATTATTGTACCTATCAAATATCAGTTGAATCAAGTTTAAGGTGTGTTTGACCAACTTGAAATCGCGACGTTTGCTAATGAATTTTAATCTAATTTTTACGAAATACTAGAAAATGAAAATTTTCATGTTAAATATTCAAAACAATCTAATCAGCAAAGAAAGGCTACCATAATAATATCAGTCAATTCTAACATCTTGATATTAATGAAGATCATTCAATAGACAATATTGCTCAACCCAGTGATTCTGAAAGAAATTTTTGTAGAAAGGTTTTTCTATTAGAAAATTATATTAATGTTTTCAATTAACCAAAGATGCACTACATAATTCAAAATCCAATCAATAAAACTCGTTGAATGGACCCGACTAGAAATTTAGAGTACTCGCAAGGTTCTAGGTCTTATTCAACCACACAAACGTTTTTGAAAATTCATGTATTAAGAAAATCAGTATGGACCAAAAAGATTGATGAAATATACATTAATCTTTTCGTTCATTACTGAAAAGAAAAAAATGTCATTTTAATTTTTCAAGAAAATAATTTTTTTTCAATTTTTGACACACTTCGCATTTAGTACCAAGTCTAGTACCTGAAAATTGTTTTTAGTCTCACCAGACCTGGCTAAAAAAGACAATTGTTTCCAATTCTCGAGGACATTCCTTATTTAGAATGTGTAAAGAAAACAATGCGTTCTCATTAGTAATGCAATTGTTATTTTAAAAATTATGAAGCTTTTGTGAACCTAACAAAGCTGCTACAATGATGAAGGGGGATTGTATCTAATGAAAACCTATATAATACTAAAATGGAAAATGCTTTATATCACTCGGTTATATTTTACAATATTTTTCAGTTGATGTCCCAAAACGTTTTTCTACAATTATTTTTGTTTTATAAAGGTTGCTGGGCAGCCGTTGAAAGTAATGACGCATTTGCGTAATAATTCTTTCACTCTAAGTTGGCATTTACACATTATATAATTATATTCTTAGAATATAATTATATTACTGTTCATTATATTATATTTTATTATTATTTTATTATATTATTATACAATAGACAGAAATTAATTTAAATTATTTCTTTCATAATGTTAATTTACATTGTTACTAGAACATGGTGGATATAAACCTAGATTTGAAGTTCTGCCCCTTTTAGTGTAGAGTTGTACAACATTATTTATCAGAGGACCACCAAGGACATTTTGAGTATATGCAGGGAGAGTTTGTTACCCATTTTGATGCGCGCTCACAACAAACCCGCATGTCTCCATATATGCACTCAAACAAAAATGCATTTAAATTAAAAAATTGTTTATTGGTATTACTTCTGAAGAAATATAATAGAAATAATTCGAGATGCATACTGTTATTTTTAAAGGTTACCAAGAGCCACAACCCAGGTTTACTGCATACATACACTACAAACTGCACTAAATTTTTCTGGATATTGAACCGATATTTCAAACTGTTGTTATAGTAATTATATATAATTATAGGATCGAGTATTAGTATAACACTAGCACTCCGAAAATTTAATACACCCTTTAATTCCTAATCCGGTCATAAATGACCGGTTTTGTGTAGCATTTATTACAGGGAGATTTATACCGACATTCAGGTTCATATTTAATAAACACTGCTACTGCTATCTGATGCAATATCCCACATAATTTGATTAAGAGCCCGCTTTGCTGCTTCTCTTTTCATTAATTTTTAACTAAAACGATCAAAACTGTTAAATACATGCTCAATATAAAGTATATTAATGCATAACTATAACTACACAAACGCATGCATGAAATGTTTAGTCTGGGTTACAAATTACTAGTTTTCGGAGTTTAAGGGGTATTAATGATTTTTAATATGTAAGTCTGTCTGTTTTCCCAAGATGTCATCAATTCGTACTTTACAGCAGAATTAGTGAATATAGGTGTAAACTTGTAAAAATTTTTACATGTAGGGAAGTAGTTGTTTAACAATTGCATACAAAACGGTCACAAATGAACGGTTCGGAGTTCTAGTGATAATTAGATATAACTACATTTTGTAAGCTATATAATTGCTCAACTGTAATGTGTTTGACCGGTGATAAGTTTTTGCGCTGCGATAGTTTTGTGCCTAAATGCACCTGAAAAGTTTTCATTCTCTGAATAATTTCAGTGTCTTGGGAATTTCAATTGAAATACACTGAAGAAGTAAATGAATGTTTTAAGCAGATACTATAATTGTAAAGTTTATTGAAATAACGATTTGCTTTTTCGAATTTAAAAATTTAAAAATTTTAACCTAATCTTTAATATTAATCTTCAATCAAAAGCATATTAAATTATGGCCCTACTTATGCGTTTTGATTAGTTTCTACTACAATGCACGAAAACGTACTCTATGCAGGGTTGTCACTTGGTCACTTTAAAGTGATTAGTCATTTTAGGCCCTTTTTTGGTCACTTTTCTCTTGATTGACGAAAATTTAATTGCAAATTTCTATATAGCATTATATTGTCATAATGAAGGAATTAAAAGCATTGTTCAGAAATTTTAAGGTAAAGCGTTTTGGAAGTAAAATGTAATCTAAAAAATTCCTTTGCTTCAAACACCGGTCTTTGTCATTCCTACCCCTTCAATTTTTGTCTCAGACCTACTTGAAACATTTTTCTTTAAAACGAGCTGTTCTGTTTCCAAAGTTTCTTGTTCATTCTTTTCTTGAATGAAGTGACAACCCTGGGTATATGAACAGTGCATTGATCAATATAGGTATGTACTAGACTAATTAGATGTTAAGTATCACGGAAGCTCCCATTTCTTTATCATATGCCAATCGAACGATGACACTCAGTGTGAGATTTAACCCAGCTGACATTTAATTCCAAGTCTTTTACACGAGCGGTTAATGAACGGCTTACATTTCCTTTGTTTCACTCCTAATTCGGATAAAATCACACAAAGCGTTAATTTACGAAATTCCAATTTAAAAGGTTATAATGGATTTCGTTTTTTAATATTTCAATACCTATTATTATTAAGATATCGTCCGGTTTTTAACGGAAAATTGAATTTTGTTTGTTTTCTTAATGATGGTCGATTTATGTTTTGAATTTCAGAAATATTTTAAGGGGTTTAATACACAAAAATATTTCACTTTAATCCTTGACGAGCGTTGTCAATAAGTTCATGTGGGCATACATTCAATTAAATCATGACAATTATGCAACTAATAACAAATTTCGCATTATAGTACAGTATAGCTGGGAGTAATTACTCAGTTTATCGTTGGTCCAAGATTAAAGACATTTAAAATGTTAACAAAAGAAAAGATCCCGGGGCCATATTCTTTGTTCAAGGGTCAATACAGAGAAAAACTAATGATTTATATGGTTTTGAAATAATAATTTTATTATAGAAATCTTAACGTATTGTCGTAATGTGATATGCTCAATCGTGAACGATTCACTGTTTAAAATCCTGATCAATGATATATATATATATATATATATATATATATACATATATGTATATATGTATGTGTATGTATATATGCGTATGTATGTATGTGTATGTATGTGTATGTATATATGCGTACGTATGTATGTATATATGCGTACGTATGTGTATATGTATGTATATATGCATATGTATGTGTATATTTGCATATGTATATTTGCGTATATATGCATATGTATATTTGCGTATATATGTATATTTGCGTATATATTTATATGTATATATAGGATCTAACCTTTTCTCTAATGCTCTAATTACCCTTTTCATAATACATGCAAATATTAAATTGAATTATTTCAATAAAATAGTCGCATTTTTTCAATACGTCTTGAGGCAACAGTTAGGGAGAAGCTAAGTTGTGATTCATGAACCGTGTTTTCTGAATTTATTAGTGGAATTTCCGGTTTGTAAGATTCACACTGATGATTAAATTTTTATATTGGTTTTAACAGATGGAGTGATAAAAAGCTTTTTTCTGTATATAAATTTTTCATCGGGTCAAAATATATGTAGAAATCTATTATTCTTTTGGCACATTGCTTTGTAGCTAATTATATTTCAATTATAATAGAGGCGTTGCTCATTTATAAACACCTGCTTGTTTAATTAAGTTCTGTAAGATTTTCACAATTATATGTATCATAATTTATTTTTGCATTCAATGTTATTTATGGTTGAATCCACATTCAATTTTCTATATGCTTTTAACTTTCATTCATATGATTTCCCCATTTCATGGCCACACCACTATTTACCAGAGACATTTTTAGCAAAAATTTTAATTTTTGACCTGTATATGGATATAGAGATAATCAAACGTCGCCGTATCTTAGGTGTCAGACCAGACCGCGTGCGTGGCGGCCGTCAGAAATACAAACGAGCACCAGTCATATCACCACTAGATCCGCTTGTGTCACAAATCTCAACACCCAGCCAACTACAGGGTTTACGTGCCAATCTCATACAGAAACTCTTAGCCATTGAGCCGACTGCCTTCTATCTGGGTCTAGGTAACCTAAATGGCTCCACTGAGGAAAACGCCATTGCGGTTGTTGGCGCTCTGGCAGATCAAAGCTTATTGGAAACCATCAGTTGGGCAAAGCAATTTCCTGGTAAGTTATCTTTATGCATTTTTAACCCTAAATAATTTACAATGTATGATTACATGTATAAGTTTTTAACCGGTCATAACTGACTAAATAATAAAGATATCTAAAATCTGACAGCACAACTGGATAGAGAATTGTCTGCTCTTTTACTTTCATCCTTAGTTTACGCATGGATGTGAGACTAGTTGTTACTGCCATGGGCTTTAGACCCGCTCCATTATCAGAACGCTAGGTATCAGAGGAATTAGAATTTTTGCAAAAACTCGTTTTCCATTGAAAAAAAATGAATGTTTTCATATACTTGAAACAAGAATACCATAGATGTGTCCAAATCCCAGGAATCCTAAATTTCCTAATATCCTGTGAAAGTGTTTGAAAATATGAACAAAACTTGTTTGTGACTAAAATATTACAAGCAGGTTAGGGTTTCGGTTTAAAAAAATGAAATACTAATTTACGTTTCTTTTGTTCAAAAGAAAAGTTCAAATATTGTTGCTTTTAACCTTAATTGCCAAATCTTTTGGACTTCTATAGCATTGTTATCTTTATTTGTAGTTTTCTATTAAGTGAATATACGACAAGTGCCACTCGGAAAATCTTTGCAAACTAAAATCAATCAAAATTATCCAGTCTCTCAACGTGTAGCAGCTTGCATTGTGTTAATGGAGCTGAAATGGCACATATTTTATTAGTATTTAATTGTCATCAGCAGAGGAATTTAGTAGATTTGGAGGTTTCTATCGATAGTGTTTGAGAAAAATTGAAAGACATTTATTTCAATATCTTTTGTATATAGATCATGAACAAAATGTTCGCCTACTTTCTTTTAATGGTTACCAAGTTCCTAATGTTGGCTCCAAAAGGTGTTTGACAATCCCAAATATAAATGTTCATTTGATTATAATTTTGGAATTCTGTCGTCATATAGAGGTTTGATGTTAGCGAAAAAAGTATGTCAAATTAGGAAAAAAATTTTTTTAATAACTTAGGAATGAATTAAAATAAATTCCAAGCATTTCCAATCGTTAATCCCAACATTGTATTCAAAAAATCCCCAAATTTTTAGATTTGATTACGTCATCAAAGTATTGATGACATCACATTTCTGAACATTGCAATTTGATATTACTATTATGTAAATTATTTCTGCAAAGTTTTTTTGTAATATCATGATCCAATCCATAGTTAAATATGAGGGAGGAAATGCTCTCCCCAGGCCTCACGAGTCCAAAAATGCCCAGGTCAAGTAAGGTTAAAGCAAAACGCGATTCTATTATTGAAATTTTCTTTTTCTCCATCAAATAGATTTGTTAATAATTCCATTATAAAAAAATCAAATAGCCGTAGTGCTCGAAATGGCTTTTACTATCTGCATCATTACCCATTCGTGGATTTCATTGTGCTTCTTTAGATCTGTGTGTATTCTAAATTTGCAAGGCATCCTCAAAGTTGGATTTTACAACGTCCTTTTCTTTGGTGCATTAAACCGTAATATGTCGCTTATTGCATTGATTCAATTTTATTGTCCATTGTTTTTTGTCATCTCGAGACAAAATGCTTTTAATTTACACTGGCCTCATTAAATGGATTTAATTCCAATTTCCAGATTTGTATTCGATTACTGCTGTGTTCAGGAAGTAATACACAATAAAATGTTGCTGCATTTCTAGAAGATTAAATTTAACTATTATTTTTTACATAAAAATTGTATATTTTAGGTAGGGAGTTTGACTTTGAGGAGTGAAAAAATGATAAAAGCATATGCTTTTACTAGTGATTTTAAACATGTAGGCATAAAAATTATTCAAATTTTCGAATTATATTTTTAGAATGTTTAATGGCATTTTCATTGCAAGCTCAATTTCTTTCCTAAATTTATTATACAACGATTATTTATTTGCAATTTGAACGAAATCTAATCCTCATCTTGCAAAAAGTGCACTTCAAGAGAAAGCAGAAATTTTTTAACTTATTAAAACTAATAAAAAGTTATTGTTTAACATAATATTTACATTGAAGATGCGTAATTTTAAATTTAGATTTTTTTGAAAGGGCCTATTAAAACCATGTGGGTTTTAAAGGCACTATTTTATCAGGCTTTAATACTGTTTTTAAATTTACAAAGCGTGGGAGCTATTGATTCCGTGTGTTCTGATTGAGTAATTTTTATTTTTGATTTGTGCGGTTATTTAGAGAAACTATTTTGGTTTCAGATAAAAATTATATTCCAATATTTTTTAATATTTGCGATCACAAAAAATATTTGTAAAAGCAATAATAACAATCGCTGAATTTAACGGTAATTAACGTAAAAGTTCTCCAGGATCTCAAACTTCTTATAAAAGTCAACTGTCAATTAAATCCACCATCTCATAATTAAGACATTCTTCAAAAAATTCCATAATAGTAAATTTTTAAATCTTAGGTGCTTACAATAATTGGTGCTTACAATAATTGCTCTTCCAATATTTGAAATTAGTCTTTTGCAATACACGCATTGGCGAATTATTTTGTTGCAATATATTTGAAATACTTTCAACATTAATGCCAAATGTTGTCAATGAAATAAGCATCTAACGTACTGTTTTTGTAGATTTCTTCTTTTTACAAAGTGACTTAACTAGGTTTTATATTTAGCAGCGGAAGCAATGGTTTTCTGATTTGGTTTTCAAAGGAGCCGTTTCAGATAATCTGAACTGGGCCTATTGTAAATTTTCATTTGTAATTTCACCAGAATTGAACCGAATATATATATATATATATAATTATACAGATGCTTGAAAATTGTTTTTTAACAATTCAATAATGAAATTTATAATTTCAATAAATAAAAAATTCGCAGTCAGCAGGATTCGAACCTGCGACCCCAGAGGGGATTAGATTTCGAGTCTAACGCCTTAACCACTCGGCCATGACTGCACGAAATTTATATATTTATGAACATACTTACAATGATTCATATTAAATATAATATAACAATATATATATATATATATATATATATATATATATATATATATATTGAATATTTGGTATTTTCTTTTATTGTATTTGAGGTATATTGGCTTAGCGCATAACGAAATTGAGTTGAGCTTCCGCCTAAAATATTGTATTTTGAAGTTTTGAATATATTGTAGTACACTATTCGTTGGAAAGTCGCAATCTAACTTTATACTTGCTGTTTAATGAGGTGAAATAAAAAATTAATTTTCAGTTTTGTAATGAGCTGCCAAACCTAAAAATTATTGGTTACGTAATCATTTTTAATTGATGATTTTTTTGTGTTTGATATTGAAACGTCTTTGATGTCTATGGAATCACCAAGTGTAAAATCGTTAGTGTTTTTCAGATGTTCATATTGTCCATGAGGCTACTGTTGAATTTCAATTTAACCAGCATGATTTTAATATATTGCTATTTTGTAGTATCCTTCACTGTTGGCAATTGACTAATTTCATTCTAAAATATCAATTATGTGCAACGTTTGAAAATTTAATTAACCTAATTTTCAATTTATCTCTCATGAATTGCGAAGACATCTGTGGTGTGAAGCATTCCAGAAACTAATAATTTTGCCAAAAAATTACCCTTAAAATACATTTTACCATATTTTTTAATATTTCAAGATTTTTTGTAAATGTTATTTCTTAACTGAAAAAATCAAATTTGAAAACCTGAAACGGATTTCCCCCATGCGCCCTCAGATTAGACATATATATATATATATATATATATATATATATATATATATATATATACATAAATTTTTTTGCTATGATTAGCAATTAAATCATATGAATGCATTGTGATTAACCTAGGTTGAGGGTGAAGAATTCTTGGAATTTACCTAATATTTGCGATAAAATTGTACAATATGACTATCACCGGCATGGGGGAAATAATAAATCTATTAAAATACATGTAAAATGTTCTTCCATATCTTAATCCCCTTCTTAATCTTTAAATGTGCTTAAATATTATATTAGAATGAGATTTCTCATTTTCTGACGCTAGTGCCTAATCCAACCCGGTCGTTTTCATTAAATGAATTCCACATTTGACTTCCTCTCCAAATTTTATTGCTGTTTATTGATTGATAGTGAAGAAAACGGATTTTTAATTTAGGAATTCCGACTATTCCCTAACAAATAAATGAATGAAAACGTGGGACATTAAAAATTTAGATTTCTTAATTAGGTACACAGCGAATTGTAAGATATCTGGGTAAGGTGGTAAATTTATTGATTATTTTGTTGGATATCTCTTTAATTATTAACAGCCAGATTAAAAGTGGGGTGGGCACAACGCTCTGAATCAAAGCCTTCTTGAACGTTTTAGTGGTTAACTGGAAATTTTTAAGTCGTGCAGCTTATGGAATTTCAGAGTAAATTGACGCTTAAATCTTTATAGTGATTTATGATAGATTTGAGATTAGTATGCCGGGGAATTCATTTTATAAGAGAAGCTTCGAATAGGCCAAAATGTTTCATATCTTTTATAGTATGTTTCTTGTTTACAGACTATGCTGAATTATATACAATTTCCGAAGAACATACTTTACTTTTTGTATATTCATGATTTAAAATGTTATTAACGGTTTTTGTTCTTACGAATACAAAGCGAAAATGAACAAAATAACAAGAACGATACCTAATAAAAACATGCATGCGAAACATTCATATAATTCGGCGTTTGTGTAATACTAAGCTGTTTTAGGGGACGGCCGATCGCCCCTTCCCCCTTTCAAAAGCCATCTAAACATTATAGGAAATTGTGTATATTTTATTTGAATTTTGTGATAAAATACATATTTTTTCAAAAATTTTCTGTTCCTTTTAAATAAAAGTTGTATCAATAAATACCTTAAAATTATTTAATGGAGAACCTCATAAATTATTACACTTTTTGCGAAATGTGATATATTTTGTATAACTTCCAAATGAAAAATATTCTTTTATAACTATTTTAGGAGTTAAATTTTGAACACTGATAGATTTTTTAATAAAATGTTTTAATCAAATTGGATAAAGTGAAGTCAAAATTCAACCCCATACACGTCTACAGTCTATAGAATTTATTTTGGGATCCTATTAATGTTCACTTCATGCATGAAGTATTAAAGTGTTGTTTATTCTGTCTACAAATTACCAAGTTTTGCATTCATTTTGCAAATGCAAGATTGTATTTGTTGAAGCGGAAGTCATTTGTAGGAAGTTATCTATTCTATTTCTATACTATATAATTGTAAAGATATTTCGAGCATGGACAGTATGCCGTTTGCTAGCCTGCCTGCTCATGTATCACAAAGAACTCATCGAATGGGCATGTGTTTATAGTTGTGTCCAAATTGAGTGACATGGCGTGACGTCAGAGAGGAATTATCATCGGTCCGTATAATTCCGCGATTTCGTTGGATTGTATTAGTGAGTATTGATCTGAGCAAACGGCGGTTTCTTTCTGCTATATCATGCCTCCGCTTTGCAGTGTCGGTTTTCTATCTAGTTTACAACTGCTGATTATATTCTTTTGCAGCATTTTAATTTAAATCACACTTTAATTGCCTTTTTCTATTTTATCAAAAAATATTTGGAAATTTCCACACATTTAATTATCAAAACCTATAACAGTTTTCCGAACAGACTCTTTAGTCTACACCAAGGTACATGCAAATATCATGATCACAAAAATACGCTTGCAGCGATCACCGATAACCATAACGCTCAGGTAATGTGATGACAGACTCATTCTTATTCAAAGTGAGCAATAATTGTACTCAAACACCGATTTAATTATCTATGGCCTTGTGACCGGCTTGAACTATATATTGAAAAATGGGTGTTCTGAAGATTTATAAAATATGACTTAATATAGTACAAAAATATTGACAACCCCAATGTATTTGATTTTAAGAAATTACTTTAAAAGCTTGAAGACCATATCCATTTCAAAATGATGGTGACAGTGGGGAGGTTCAGCGGGACCATTAATTTAATTCCGTAGAACTAAACATTTCAGTTGGACTGAGATCCTACATTACCAAAATCTAAGTTATGTAGTATCATGTACAGGAATATTTCATGGTATCGGCCTGGGAAAGAACCGGGACCAAATCCAAAAGACTTAAATCAGAGGGGCATAAAATTCTGGTCCCACAGAATCCTAAGTTAAAATAGATTTTTAAGCACAAGTGAAGGTTGGTTGAAATTCTCAGCAGCACACACAAAACCAAACTCAAAAATAGTATTGGCGATCGCAAAGACCTGCTATCGTGCAGAATTATTCAGTATAACAATATTCAAATATTAAACATTAGGCTACGACACTATCAAATTTCTATTAACTAAAGCAATATATATGAGTTATTTGATTTTTTCAAGTGCATTTAAACCCTGGTGTAAAGTCACGAGGAAATCACTATGACTAAAACCCGTAACTAAATTTTTCAACTAGCTCTTTGTTAGTGATTATCTGGTTTAAAGAAATTCAAAGTCGGCTATTTACGCATTTAAAATCAGTCGGTGGGTGATTTATGCAGTAAGCGTGGTCTCATGCCGTCTTTTTTCTATTAAAAACCATTTAAAATCCCAATTTCGCCAATGTTATATATGTACTTTAGAGTGGAAATAGTGCTATTTGCAGAACTGATTAATTGATGACATTTCTAAGTGATAGATTCTTATTGTTCTACCATACCTTTTAATTCAAATTCTATTAAATTTATTTATTACTTAATCACAGATTTATCATAAATTGTTATTAAATGAAGAATTTAATAATAGTTTGCCTATGTTGGTTTGTTTACCAGATTAGGATATTTCATCTCCCAAGTTAATAAATCAATAAAGTGAGGTGGACAATTTATAATGATGGGAACTTAGGTCATTTATAAATGCAAAAACCCATTACAAAAGACTGTCATCCATATCGAGGGTCACATTCACGGAGAAAATTTTAACAATTTAACATAAGACCTCTTATCAGACTTGTCACCGAGGCGAGCTTTTAACAAACCGAGCTGATTCGGGCTGAGCTTGAGCAGAGTATTGGATATATAACGAGCCTTTTTTAAGCAAGCAAATTTTTAGTACTGCTTGTTAGTTTGATTAAGCAAATTTTTCTTATTTTTCATTCAATATGGCTTTCTTATAATCTTATTTTGGAAATAGTTATTTAATGATAGGAAGAGCTCTGTAAAATATTCTGAGAAGAAATTATTTTTAAAAAAATATCGAGTTGAAACGATCCTCATTGATAGATTTTATGTTTTGAGCCGAGCCGAGCCGTGCCGAACTTACCTAAAATTTAAACGAGGCCTGCCGAGCTTAGAAATTTCGTCTCGTTGACAACCTCTTATGTCCTTTTAAAATTTGATAGTGTGCTACCTTTCCTACCCAAACTGCTTCTACAAAAGTATGACTCATCTTATCATTTTTAACAAATGGACATATGTATGTGCAAGAAAACATCTACCTTTTGCTTACAATGTGAAATTTCATTAAATATTTAAATGAGAATAACGTTTTTGGGGAACAGAATTTAGAAATTAATTTACTATATTGTTTAATGGGAACTGCTATTCCATTGATAACAATTTAGGGAAGTGATCCAAATTCAATACGTTAACAAGTGAAAATGCAACCGTAAACAACAATTCTAGTTTCGAATGTCTGCATACGCTTAATAAATTTATTTGCATAGATATATTTGAAGAAATTTGCAGAACCTAAATGTGTCAAAGTTATTTGTAATAACGTTTGCGTAAAAAACACGCCTTTAACGTAAACTTCATCTTTAGCGAATTTATTTTGAGTGTAAGTTAACGATTTGGTGTACGGTCATGTTAACGTAAAACACCATTTGTTAACGGTGTTGTTAACGTATTGAATTTGGATCACTTCCCTTACTCCTAAACCTATTATTAGGCTTAGCGACACGGATACTCTTCTGGAGCCCTCTAAATTCTGGTCTGGTCTAGACTTTTCTGGATCTGGCAGGAAGTATTCCAAACATATTGTCGTAGAGAACCACGAAAAAACAATTCATTTATCACTTCAAAAAACAAACTTTTTTCAGACATTTGTGATTGTGAGATTTCTGTAAACATTTCTGGGTTTAGTGATTTTCTCCATTGCGATAACTTTTAGTATTTAGTAATAGCAAAATTATTCAGTTAATCAGATTTTGAAATCTCACCTCCAAATATTTTTCATGTTTCACATTACTTCTTGTTTTTCGAATGAGGTCGAGATTTGGAAGCAATACTCTGTCAGGATCAAATTTTTAGTAAATCAGCAGTCAGCTCTAATGAATATGCTATCCACGCACTTAAATATATATATCAGATTTCTTTTTGAAATTATATAATATTTTTGAAAGCGAAAGTCTTAAATGTAAATGAGCAATTGCAACCCTTATTTGGTCTGAATTAAGCGGATTAGAATTGTAGGGTGTGTGGACTGGTTTTCTCAGGAAATCTATTTAATTAATGTTTTTGAATAGATCAGGTTATTAACTATTTATAGGATTTCATCGTAATGTTTTATTATTCCGTCATTACCCACTTTAATGCGTTTGTTTTGTAACTAATTTTCACCGTGCTATAAACGAATTCAGACGTCAATTCAGTTATTAAAGGATTCGTGATCAGTCACGCCCAGATCACCAGATAAATATTATGACAAAGAGAGTGGCAGTTTTAAGAGGAGACGTTTTAATTCTAACATTTCAGACTTCTACAAATGTCTTTAGTGACGAATTTTCGATTTACGTAAGCAAACTGTGTTGAAATATTTGACGTGTTTGTAAAGACGTACATGCATGTATAAATATTTACAATTTTTTGACGATTGATGTCATCTGAAGGTGTAACTCGTAATTGATGTCTGTAAATCCGTGCAGCTGAAATTTATCGCACATTGGATCCGACACATGCCGTCTAACGTTGACGTCAGTGAAATCCCCTACGACAATCCTTTATCGGCAACCAATCACGTGCTGCTATTTTATTACGTAAGATAAATATTAAATGTTTTCGCCAAAGTAAGCAATTAAATAATGCTTTTAAATTATCAACAACTGAGATCGTTTTTGTTGAACTTTGATTCATCTACACTATCAAACAGTATCCCGCTGTCAACACAGAAAATTTAGTGCGGGCATATTTTTAAGCAAAATTCAATTTCCTAGGTTTCTTATGGATTTGATTCTAATATCAACACACAAAATTTGGAAATCCAATTTTACTCGTTTTTCGTGCTACGCAGCAACATCTTAACGATGTCGAAGCCCAAACATGCTAATTAACAGAGTTTCTGACTAGGCAAGCTGAAGGAAAGAACCCTTTGAGAAATAATACTATCTCTAAATTGAAATATTTAACCCTGATATTTTGAATTTTCCTAAGATATCATTTGCAAGAAAATTGTCTAAAAATATGAATCATAGTTATATTATTTTTTGTATTCATATTTATATTTTTCCAAAAAAGTTAGTATTTTTATTGATGTCTAAATCGATAAATTCACTTCAGGACTTCAGACTTTCAATTCAGGATGGCATAAATATGGTCAGTATATGATTCGCCACCACATCTGCCAAATATTTGCGTTGTTGTGATCTTGAGGCACATTTTGCTATTGCAGTTATTTTGTTGACGTCAGCGCTTATTATGACATCAGAGAACTAGAATATCAAGTTTTTTTATTTATTCAGTAATACTTAAGCTATAATACTGCCAAGTTTAGAATTGATTTTATGTGGGGTGTTTCAAAAGTGAAAAAATTGTCGGCCAAGATAGAGTTAATTCGGACTTTATTTTGTTTCGTTGACGTTTCAAAAATTAATAACACGAAGATGTTGAATAAGTTTTCTAGCTTTAAAAAGTGAATATTCCAATGATTTAACCCTTAAATGACAATTAAGAAAATTCAACTAACTATTTATACTGCAAAAACATCTTTCAAATTTCAATTTTTTGAACATTTCTTAAAACTATATGTTAAGATTATAATTATGTTAAAATTCATTATATTAGTTAATTGGCAAGACGCTGAAGAATTTAGTTTGGGGTCCAATGGGCACTAATTGTCATCTGGGGTTTAAGATAACCATGCTTGCCTAATTCAATTTTGAGCATCAAGTAAGGTTTATTTCAATTAGGAATTTTAATGTTTAGGATTCAGTGACTTATCCCTTGGTGATCAGATGTCCTTACTCCAAAACTCTTGGATGGAACTTCTTGTCGTATCACTAGCGTTTCGTTCAATTAAATGTGAAGATCGCTTGATCTATTCAGAGGATCACAGTGTTGATCTAAATCGCATTTGCATCGATAACTCCAACCCACCACAAACTCTCAACGACGAGTTAAATCAGGGCGCATGCTTTCTGTCCAAAAAATTCCGTGACATTGGCATCAGCAAAGAAGAGTTTGTTCTTATTAAGGCCATTATTTTATCAAACGGCGGTAAGTCAGTGATTATTCAATTTTTTGTATTAACTTCAAATTTCACGCACATAATCGATTCGAAATGTTTTACGAATATAGGTATTGTTAGAATGCAACCACAATGGTTTGGCTGGGAAAAATTTTATGCAGTGGTTTGGTTGGATTTGGTTTTTATAAAACTCATTTTGGTTGGGTTAAAAAAATCATGACCCTTTTTGAAGAGTAAAAATGCTCTTGCAATTTTACTTGCACATTAATCAATAAAGCTGCTTTTTTCTTAGCTAGGAATTGCTACGTATTCTTTAAAATTAACTTTGGTAACTTTGGTATTTCGCATTAAATTTTTCCCTTAAATTTTTGTAAATTTTAGCACCTGCAAAAATCGAAAAATATCAACAGTTGTTTAAAGAGAGTAGTTATGTTGCAATTTTTTTAGGGGCTAGTACAGCTTTTAAGATTTGGAGAGACTGAAATACAAAATGCATTCATTCTTTGAGGGACTTTATCAAATATTTGCTTTCAATGGGAAGAAACCCTCCCCAAAAGCCCAACCTTGTAATAGCCCATGGGTATTTGAACCGAAATTCTTTCAATATATATACTGCAACTCTTGAATTTTGATGCAATTCATGAGTGGAAGGCAATTCGCGAGAATATCAGTCTTGCGAAATAGATTTTTTTACAAAGTTTTATGAGTTGAAAGTTCAAGTAGTAATCTGTTCTAGCATTTGACATATGGTTTAAGGTTCAGTATTGTCTAAGGGCCGGCGGTATACCGATACCGCAGTATTTTGACTATTCCGAAAAATACCGATACCGCGGTATCTTGACTAAAACATTGATCGGTATTTTATTTAAAAGTAGGCTGTGTATTGTGTGCATGCTTGCTGTGTGAAAACTTGGAACATTTCTTTTGAAAAATTACGAAATTTCTTAAGAAGAATATTCTATTAATAGTGCAGTTAAAATTTTATGGTTGATTAGCTCACAAAATGTTGTCGTCAATACTTTCATAAAAACAAGCTATATTTACAGATTTTTTCTTATAAAAACTGACTTACAAAATGTGCACATTCGGATTAAGGTGCATTTATTTCTTTGCAATGCAAAAATCATAACTATAAAATTAAAATACTCTTAATTTATGCTCTAGGTAGAAAGGTCAATTGCATAAGCTATTTATATATTTAAAAGTTTTAATATACTGGTAATATTAAATATATATATATATATA
>CABFPE010000031.1:154107-167864 GCA_900660155.1 Hofstenia miamia | reverse complement strand
ATATATATATATATATATATATAGACCGGTTTTGATTCTCAAAATCGTCATCGGTAACAAATATGCGGGGAAATAAATATCTATAATTTACTACACAACTGTACATAACTACTGCCTGCACACTAGAATAAATCTAGTATTATCATACTTTGTTGCTAATTTAGTACTTGATGTTTCTTAGTTTGGTGATGATTAAAGCTTCGCCAATTTTACGATGTTCTGTTCTTAGTTGTATGTAAAAATTTTTTTCTATAGCTTGGTGTTCATGCATAAATATTTCTGATCTCAGATGAGGTACTTAGAGCAGAAATTGCACATAGCACATAAATTTCAAACTATCATAACTAAATTTTACAATTTTATTTTTCTTATTTATCAATTCTTTGCATAACTTTAACCAGTTTCTTATTTTTCAATGAATTTACATTGTTAAGGATTTAGTTTATGTTTGTATGATCGCTAAAATATATAAAATACATAAATTTCAAACTATCATAACTAAATTTTACAATTTTATTTTTTTTATTTATCAATTCTTTGCATAACTTTAACCAGTTTCTTATTTTTCAATGAATTTACATTGTTAAGGATTTAGTTTATGTTTGTATGATCGCTAAAATATATAAAATTATAAGTAGCATTATCAATGGTTTATGTTGCTGTGTAATTGCCCTCAGCATGGAAAAATAAATATGTAAGTAAACAAATAAACATATGTATGTTTTTTCCTCGAACCCCAAGCATAATTACTTCTCTAGTTGCTATCTTGGAAACCTCTTTATATTCAAGTCCATATCTCCTAGAAAATCTTCAAAAGCCTGCAGCCCGCCCCGGCCGACATGTACCCCGTTCCATTTCTGGTTACTGCTACTATTACTACCTACAACTATCTACAAATATAACAAAAAATGAATTTATAATAACTTAGCCTATTTTTCTGCAATTGCTGCAGAAAAAAATAAACAGCAAGAACAAATGCCAGGGGTGAAATATTTCTTAACATAAAATTCCAAGAATCTTGTAAGATAATTTTAAATGAAAAAAATTTGACGAAAACATTAATAGACGTATTGATTATCATGTAATTGACCATATAGATGTAAGCTATTTGATCCCAAAATATTATGTGAACCTGTTTTTCGAATTTATGTATGGTAAATAATTTTTTTGAACTTGAATCACTTAAGCACTCCTAATCATAGAGATTTACTTTTTCGAATCTATTTAATAGCCTATTAATATATACTAAGTCATATATTTGAAATTAAATTGCAATTGGCAAAATGTTGAAGAGAAACATATGGCTATCTTCAATTCTGGTATTAGAATTAAATACCAAATGAAGGCATCTCATTTGTAGTCTCTCCAATCAGTGAAACTGTCAGATAATACAGAATACATATTTCTGATTAAGAAATGATAAACGTCACTGCAATATTTCTATTCATTAGAGATGGGGCGGTAGACATTTTTGTAAAATTTACAGAATGCCAACAACATCTTGTCATCGCCTATCGTCGCAAACACGAAACTCACCGCGATATACCGGAAAGGCTCGAAAGTTACAGAGTTAAAACTGACTTTTCAGGTTAATATTTATATTTTTTTAAAATAATTAATATTTGTATTATTTTATTAATATTAACTTTTATTCAAATTCACTATGTACTTTCTTTAATTGACGCTACCAACCGCTTGTTTTTTCCCTTCGTATATCGCTGTAACCATTTTTTAAAAGCCACCGCACCAAGTTAGGGCTAAGGCTTTCTAAAGGAATTTTCTTAAAAATGTGGATCCCCATACTTTGAAAATCTACTGGACCTGCCGAATATGCTAAATCTATAAAAGCCACATTCAGGGGACATTGCGAAATTAGGGGTAAATGGTATAAGGGGTGAATTAGTCAAGACAGCCTGAGAACCAATGACTTAGCAGGAATGTTTTTAATAATTCAATATAGTATTAGTCCTGTGATAATAGAATTATTTTGAAACATGTCTATATTTAAACGTTTCTAAAAACAAAAATTTTAATGAATTGATGTGTAACGTCATTTTTGCAATTAATATTTTGAGAAACCTTATTTATGTATTATCACTATGACTTTTGAAAAAAGTTAAATCGTGGTATGACAAAAAAATTCTCACAACTTTGCAATTTGCACGCTTTATTATAACTCATGTATACAGTAGAATGCATAATTGTAATTAATATATTTGTACACAGTGCATATTTGATATGAATTCAAAACAATGTAATAAGCATTATCAAGTAGTGACTTAACTAAGTAATGATTTATCTCAATCTCTGCAAACAGTCTTTTCAGCAGTTCCATTTCAACTAGAGTCATTGTCTGAACTGTCTTCTTTAGAATTGCTTTTACTATTAGATTTATCGCTTTTAGATTTCTCACTTTTAGATTTCTCACTTTTAGATTTATCTTTGCATGATTTCGATTTAGAGGACTTACTCTTGTACGAATTACTTTTACTGGATTCATCTTCGCGTGATTTATCTTTACTAGACTTATCTTCACTAGATTTATCTTTTTCGGATTTATCACTGCTTGTGTCATCTTCACAAGAAGTATCTTCTTCCGATTCACTTTCTTCAGAACTTTTTGCTTCGATTTGACAATTGTCTTTAGTTTGACTGTCTATATTTTTGCTTTGTGAGCATTGACCACCATTTTCAGCCCCCATGAGATCTCTAGTTCTGCTGGAAATACAATTGTTTCGAGTCCACTCCGACCATGTGGCCCAATAGCAATCTTCTAAACAATAATGAATAGTATTTCAATTAAACATTATACCATCCAATGAATTTCAAATCCGAACATAAATATTCTGATATTTAAAAAAGTGATTAAAATAAAAAGAGAGCTCAAATTTTGTAACATAAGGCACTACTAAAACGAAAGTACTATTTTTGAATGAAACCCAATTGCTATGTTAAAAAGTGAATAGATTGTAGGGAGGCGAGAGGGTAGTGATTACATTGACAAATTGCACTGAAAGCTAATGCAAGCAGTTGCACAAAACTGTGAATATATTATTATGTATATACATATATGTACAGGTCTAAATTCTTTACTGCGTTAAAGGTTTCAAATATTTGCAAAGCTCAGGATACTTACATATATATATATATATATATATCGTAGATTTGCTATGCATTATTATACAAAATAAGAAATATTTTTAATGTAGACATGTTTTGAGTGTCTCCACACATCGTTAATACAAAACAATGATGATGCCACATAAACAGTTTATGATCTTTACTGTACATTGCATTGCATTCGCAGATGCCATACGATGATTAGATTTTGATGTATGATTTATTTGGGTAATAAATTCTCCTTAGTGTCTTTAATGATTACAGCGTTTGCAACTTTTGTATACTTAGTTACCATTAGAATATTAGACTTATCTCTCTTTGGTTCATGTCGATGACAGTATATTTCAGACGAATATATCCGCGCTTGCACTCTGAAATTCTTTATTGTCATTATCATTTTGGTTCTCCAATGGGCGAAATCTTACATTTACATATTTTTACGCAATGAGAACCTAAAAGAGTTGAAACCGTAGCCTTGTTTTGATTACTGAATTTGATATAATGTACCATAGCTTCCAAGCTATTTTACCTGGTAATTGATTTTTTCTTGTTTGTTGTATATTTCTGACTTAATCTTTTTATGCGGATATGCATTTTCCAATAGGATGTTAGATATCTTTTCAAATACTTATAACGTATTCAGGCTGAAAGAAATGCTCGATTTATGAGCGTTTTTATTGTATTCCCTTATGCATTATTTCAGAATGTGATACAAATAGAATATAAATTCCTTTATTTTTAATTTTTCTCCCCAATTTTTAACAGAAATATTTTTTATTCTTTTTAAATGGATTGATAGCAATTAGGTAATTCAACAAAGTATTGACAATCTCATACTTACAACTTAAAATACATAATCAACATAGTGAATGTACATAAATAACAGATTTTTCTTATGATATGATAATACCTTAGTATGGTTACAATCATATCTATTGCAAGAATGCAATTGTTGTTGCTGGGCTTAGTATTGATACCATTTTCAATAAACATAAACAAAGCAAGGTAATCTTAACAATGTTCACAAAGTATCGATTGAAATGGCAATTTTTTTTCAGTATCCACTAAATTCGCAATGCGATGAATTGTTTCTACCAACGGAATATTTGTCAATAACGAATCTACATCAGTGGTACTCAACAAGTTTCCATGGAACTTTACAGGGGTCTACACAAGAAAATTTTCGAATTGGAGATCCACAGTGATATTTTGGTGGTCGATAGGGCAATTCTAATTCAGAATGGTTTTCATTGCTCAGAATGTAATTTGTACAGGAAGTTTTAATATTTTAAAATACTAAAAGTAAAAGCATCACGCAGCTGTTCTATTTGTTAATAAAAATTTAATTGTTAAGAAAATTTAATTGTATTAGTTTAGTATTTCTTTAAAATAAATTATAATCATTTAGTATATCCTTAATATTAACAATTCCTCTACTATTATATTACCCAAGTAGCATCAATTGTTGGGCCATCATTGGTCCATTCTTGGCGCAATATTGGCCAATATTGGCATTTGGCCATTGGGCCAATACTGGACCATTAGTAATTACCAATATTTGGCATTCAAAATTACTGCTTATGTATCATTTGCATCTTATTTATACATCTACTGATATTTTTTAAGTTAATTTGCATTTNACTTATCTCTCTTTGGTTCATGTCGATGACAGTATATTTCAGACTGAATATGTCCGCGCTTGCACTCTGAAATTCTTTATTGTCATTATCATTTTGCTTCTCCAATGGGCGAAATCTTACATTTACATATTTTTACGCAATGAGAACCTAAAAGAGTTGAAACCGTAGCCTTGTTTTGATTACTGAATTTGATATAATGTACCATAGCTTCCAAGCTATTTTACCTGGTAATTGATTTTTTCTTGTTTGTTGTATATTTCTGACTTAATCTTTTTATGCGGATATGCATTTTCCAATAGGATGTTAGATATCTTTTCAAATACTTATAACGTATTCAGGCTGAAAGAAATGCTCGATTTATGAGCGTTTTTATTGTATTCCCTTATGCATTATTTCAGAATGTGATACAAATAGAATATAAATTCCTTTATTTTCAATTTTTCTCCCCAATTTTTAACAGAAATATTTTTTGTTCTTTTTAAATGGATTGATAGCAATTAGGTAATTCAACAAATTATTGACAATCTTCTCATACTTACAAAATATATCATCAACATAGTGAATGTACATAAATAACAGATCTTTCTTATGATATGATAATACTTTTAGTATGGTTAAAATCATATCTATTGCAAGAATGCAATTGTTGTTGCTGGGCTTAGTATTGATACCATTTTCACTAAACATAAACAAAGCAAGTTAATCTTAACAATGTTAACAAATTATCGATTGAAATTGCAATTTTTTTCAGGATCCACTAATTTCGTCATGCGATGAATTATTTCTTCCAGCGGAATATTTGTCAATAAAGAATCTGCATCAGTGGTACTCAACCAGTCTCCATGTAACTTTACAGGGGTCCACACTAGAAAATTTTCGAATTGGAGATCCACAGTGACATTTTGGAGGTCGATAGGGCAATTCTAATTCAGAATGGTTTTCATTGCTCAATATTTTAAAATACTAAAAGTAAAAGCAATTCCTCTACTATTATATTAGTCCATTGGAAAAATGGTTTGGAACAGGGCTGTAGTCGAGGGTATACGCAGATATACGCCGTATACGTATACCTTCCACTTAAAATGATCTACTAGCGTATATCCGCAGAAAAGTATTAGTTTTATAGGAATATACGCATTATACTCTACCGTAATTGATATTGAGTAGATTTGACTCTGAAAATTAAGTCTATCATTCAATTATTGGTTGAAATAGTTTTAATTCGGTATTATAAGAAATTTACAAATAAATGTATTTCTCATTTTAAATGCTGGCACCAGTACTGCGTAAAGAATGTTGTGGCAAAAGGATTTATGCAGTATTAATTTTCAACTGTATAAAATTTAAAAATGTTTCATGTATAACTTTAATTGCGTCTCGCTGAATGAGATGCAATGTGAACACACATTCATTGCATTGCAGATGTAAACGAAAACAAATGGAAGAAAACGAAAAAAATCTTTAAAAGTTCTTGGAAGTTTCTTACAATTTTCTTGAAAAAACTTGCAAACACGTGGCAAGAAATTTCCTAGAAATGCTAAGAATATTAATTAAAATTCAGACGAAATTTCGAGATCAATTAAAAATCAATATTGCATATTCATGAAATTTTGAACATTAATAGCATTAACAAATAGTTTGCAAATTATAACTAGCATAATCAGTTGACTGACACTGGAGGCGAATTATGACAAAGCATACAAATCAAGACTAATAAGAGTTATTTTATCATTGAGAGAGTACCCATAATTTGAAACGCTTTTTTTAATTGACAAAATTTTTGAATGATTTAAGAGTAAAAATTATTAGTTGATGTATTTATTATTAGTAGAACTTTCATGAAAAATTATTTTGAGATTTCATTGTATTTTTATATTAAATTTGAGAAAAATTCGAAAAAAAGCTTTTCACAATGATTTGTTTAAAAGCGAAGAAACTCTAGAAACACAATAATGATAAAATTTAAATATAAACATAATATTACTACAACTACTATCAGCTGATTAGTGTTACTACTATTTTGGATTTTACAACAAATTATTAAAAATTTAACATTGCAAACAAATTTATGTATTACCGTAATAATTTACTCCAAAAATCTTTGCAAGAGAACCACGAATATGATTTTTTACGAAATTTTCAAGAAATGTTCAAAAACCCACGAAGAAATTCTAGAAAATTTCTTTTATTAAACTTCCAAAATCTTCAAAAAAATCAAAAAAATATGCCTTATTCATGAGCTTTGCAAGAATTTCCAAGTTTCCAAACTAGGGATGCGCTTCCATTTTATAAGTCGCCATTGCAGCTTTTATTATTTCTGCATGATTACCACATCGTTTACGGGATTTTAGCAACTTTTTCGTTGTTTCCTCGATTATATAGTGATGTTTTCTTATCGTAATTCACAAAAAGGTTATTCAAAAGAAGAATACCTTTTTAAGGTATATTTTCATAACACTGCATTAAGTTGATAAGAAAGTAAAACAAATGTGCATATATTTCAAAAATAACTTACAATTGCTCAATTTTGCACTAGGCTTAACCGAAATGCAATAATAGACATATAATTTATAAATAATGTGGTGAAAAATAATATTTACATTAGTATCATATACTCTTCTAAAAGTCCGTTTAGGTTTCTAATTTCAGTGTGTAAATCTTATTGTAAGTTTTTAAGATACTCAAATTTGGTCTAAAAAACTGAAATATTAAAGAAATATTTTTGGGAAGCATCATAAAATGGCTTGAGTCAAGGCTTTCTGCCCATTTTTATCTCTGAGTTAGTTAGAGATACAAAAATATTATTTGTGCTCTGGAGATCTATGGGCTCCATGGAATTTCCTAAAGAATTCTGCGCCATAGTTAAGGTTGGAGTACAATTTATGATTATCAGTCGTCAAGTAAGCCAAATTGTATGATTTTCCTTTTGGGTCTTTGGCAAAATATACATATTTCGTATACGCTGCTTTTAAATTGGCAATTTACGTATACCCACATCAAATTTTTGGACTACACCCCTGGTTTGGAGCCACTGATCTACATCAACACTAACAATGGACTCTTTTTATGTTGGTTATAACTTATCAATTTTTTAATTACCCTTAAAATTTGGTTGTGCCTGAGATAATAAGCAAAGATTTTAAATAATTTTCCACGATAACATGTAAAATTAGAAGTTTTACTCTTTATCATATAAAAAATTCTTCGAAATTGTGATTGAGAAAATTTTTGAAAAATAAATTCGACGAATGCGAAAGTTCGTACATTAGGGAAACAAAAATGCAATTGGAATACTAAGATTCAGAGCACATACGGTGATAGCTTCAGTCTGAAATGTATAATGATCTACATACATGCACCATAGAGGAACCATTTGGTTTTGTAATGATCGATCACAAAGAATAAATATATTGCACAAGCCATAGGCATTAAAGAAACAAAAGAGAATTTTTTAAATAAACAAATCATAAGCCAGAAGCTAAGCTTCGAATAACATCTAAAAATGGCAAAATATAGTAATCGTATAGGTTAAATTTGCAGATATTATTGTTTATTATTTGTATTGATGAGAAGTGGAGACATTCGGAACATACCTACATAAAAATAAATCTTGTTTTATTTGAATAATTATATATATATATATATATATATATATATATATATTTATATATTTGTTGCTTGAATACTAAGCTTCTTTATCATTTTATGAAAAAACAATGAAAATTTTAATTGAGAGTGCTTTCGGTACTTACTGTACCATCGTCAGTCAAAAACAAAAATTATTTGGTTGTAAAATATAAATTTACAAATCATTAATTAATTAAACTAAAACAAGTTAAGAGTTTGATGACATTTAGTATTTAAATTAGTTTCCTCTTCCTTAATATACATTGATTCTGCGATTTTGGTGCATTTGTGTTTCATTAAAATATTAAAGTCAGATGTTGATGCTCTATGTATTTTTGAGTGCATATAAATTTCGGATTGTAAGTGTCCATAGAGATATTCTTGGATTCGTGTCTTCAAATGTCTTTTGGTTTCACCAATGTAGAAGCTGTCACACTTCTGACAATTATATTTATGAACAATTGGTGAAACCAAAGGTTTCTGTATTGGATTTTTGTTACGAATTAAATTTGATGATTTTTCCTATTTAAAATTGGCATAATTCTTGATTTCCTTAGTTTTCTGTTTAAATTATACATATAGATTTCTTAATAAGTGTCTATAGAGATGCTCTAGAATTCGTGTCTTCAAATGTATATAAATATGGAATCCTGCGCCTTTTTTGATGGAAAACCAGAATAATTCTTTTTATCCAAAAAATTTTTACATAGCACCTCTGGAATAGGGTTCTAATTTCTTATCTATGAGTTTCAGGTTTTTTCAAAAAAAAAATTTTTTGAACCCGTATCCAGTGCCCTCCGCCAAAATATCTTGCATCCGTGTAATTTTTTTGTATCCAGCGCCTTCTAGATATTCTAAAACTGTATCCAAGCCCATATATGCATATATATATATATACATTCATAGCATTTTTAAAATGTAAATCTGTGTAGTACTTTATCGTTGGCTTCCGTTTGTTCAAGATCGCTTTCATCATAATCACTGCCATTGACAGCCTCTAATCATTTTCTCTTTCTATTCAAAACATATCCAGCACCAATTGTCTCCATTCTGACCAGTCTAGCAATTCACAGTCTCTCAAATTAGGTTCCAATAAAATCCAAAATGAAGATACACAAGTTGTGCACATAACATACATACTTTATGAACTTTGCTGTTTGTTAGTAGTATTTGCTTCTTCTAAGTCAATAATACATTTTATCCTGAAATATTCATGGGCATTAAGATTTGGCTCCTTCCAATCCAATGGATATTGGTTGAGGATACATATCGTCACTCTATGAAATTCTACTAGAAAAGCGTAAGCATAACTGACATTTACTCAAACGAAATTCCTGAAAAATCATTTTTGTTATTTTTTATGATATTTGAAGGCTTTTCACAACAATAATGATAAGCATTATGAATTTACACTAATTGATTAATGAAGCCATTGAAATGTCCAGCTACATCTAATACAAATTAATACATTTTACAATATTGTTCTTTTTTTAGTACATGTTACACACAAAATATTAATAACTTTCAAATTACTGTATTAACAGATTTTAATGATATTCTTTTGCGCAAGATTGCCTTTGTGGTCCTACACTATATATACACACATAATTGTTTACTGCGTCGTGATAGACCCTTCAACACATCTTTTATAAAATTTCTTAATAATTCATATATATATATATATATAAATATATATATATAAATTTAAGCTAACTTGGTGCTAGTGTAGTACATTCGTCTTTGATTTCATTTTCTTCAGTAAAGTCTTCATTGCATTTGCCACCATGAATAGCCTCCAACAAAGTTCTATTTCTACTCAAAATGCAACCAGCACCATTTGGCTGCCACTCTGTCCATTCTAACCATTCGCAATCACCTAAATTCTGCTTCAATAAAAAAATGATAAACATTCCATGGTGACCATAGTGACAACTTTATCCTCCTAATCTCCGTTCCACTAAACATGAAATGGGTTTTCTCACTAAATACCCATGTCCCCATGTTTCTCTATTCAAAATCCCAAGAAGTCCCCACTTTTTATTACTGATCGTTATCACATACTAATGTATATGACCTATGGCAACAAAATATATCAATGGAACTTGTCCCATAATACATGAAATTGAAACGACGAAATATGATAAACACAGTAAACAATTTATGCAATAACGGGTGCTCAGGCCAAATCTGGACAAACTCAAAACTACATTGCTTCGAAAAAAAAATTTCATAATATATTTGTAATTAACAACACAAACTTATTGAAAAAAGTAGAAAAGAGCATCAAGTAATAGCAAAAGGTCAATTATGGTTCACTGAAGTAGAAATTTTTTAATAGTACGAAAATCTTCCCGTAATGTTCCATGTTCTTCAATAATTTAATGATTCGAGTAGTTAAGACGGAGTGAAGCATGTTACATTGGGACAATCATGACTATTTGCCACATGGAAATGAAGTAATGCTATTGGACGCCATCTAGGGACAAAATATTTTTGGCATAGTTAAATTTTTTGACGAAGTTTTTGTTCTTGAATTCTAGAATTTGGGCAAAGTGATATAACTGATGACAAGAAACGTTTGACAAAATTAAAATTAATTTTTGATGAAGTTTTTATTTTTTAGGCAAACTGACATATTTGCTTCTGTTAATATAGTTATGACATGTTCATTGTAACAATGTTTTTAATTATACAACACTCTGTATTAAGGAAAATAATTCATAGATATAAAACCCAACACTTGGGTATAACATTTAATATTTTGCATAGACGCATATTTCAACATACATTAATATTAATCAAAGATATAGTATGCAAAGGTAGGAATGTAGCTATATATTCATCAATTGTGTATAATTTGTGCTAAATGTAAAAGCATGCATTACACAATGGCTCTGAGTGATGAAGTTTAGCCTTGTGCAATCTTCAACCTGTAAAATAACAAATGTTTGTATCAGAGAGATAATAATACTCATTAAAAGCATAATGTCTTATTTTGGTAATAATGCAAAATAATTTTTTGGAAAATACCAAAAACTAGTTTATGCAAAAACTCGCAATATCTAATATTTAATAAACATGCATGGTAAAACCCACATACGTGTTTAAGACAAAACAAAAATGTAATTTATTCTACACTTTGCTTATAATGACCATATATATCTTACTATTGAATTTGTCTATTGTGTTAGTTTATCATCATTGTTGTTGAGAGAATTCTGTAGAAAACAAACGCAATGTGTATTTGCACATTATGAATTTGACATGATCATATTAAAATTACTGATTAATAAATTAAGTGATAGATCACAATATAAAACACATGATAAATAAAATTTTAAACAAAATCAATTAAAATGTGTATTAACAAGCAAATGATGTTTCTATTTATGATAAAGTCTATAATAAATTTAACATCAGACTGCAAATTTGCAGCAATTTATTAAAATAAAATTGATTTCATTTTAAAAGAATATCTGTAAAACTAACTAGAGATAATATTGTAAAAAAGCATTAAGAATCAAACCATTATCTGATATTTAATTATAAAAATAGCTTACCAAAAAGTTTGAAATCTTTCAGAGTAGTTGTCTTTCATCAATGTGAAATTCCATTATGCTGGCTGTGCATATTCTTATTTGTTGAAAGTTGCATGCTTTAGTAATGTCAACATTATGGTTTTATCTATATGCATTGTTCAACTGTCAGAATGTAACAAACTATAAACACAGTACAGCCATGTAAAATTCCATTATACTGCTGTGTGTACAAAGTTGCATCTCTCTACAGACAATGGTTAACATTGTATAATTTGTTATCTATTGTTCAATTGTCAAAAATGTATACAATTGTAAAGATTGTTATCTACCAAACATGAAATCCCTTTACAATTATAACAATTAAATAAAACACTTTCAAATCATATAAAACTAGAATTTTTTCACAAGTTAAAAAACAATCTCAATTACAGCATGATTTTCCCAATTTATACAATTATGTAAATGTAAGATGCTACAAAACTAAAAAGTTAATAAATTAAAACAATTTATCAATCACCATCTCTGGTACAAATGAAATAAATATGTTTTCAATACGTTTTTCTCATTGAATTCAATAATAAAATATTTGTAAGAATTATTGATTGTATTACTGTCATCAATTGGTTTTATTAATACATAACATTTAAAAATAATAAATAACCTATTTATTTTACATTTTAAAAAACTGTTTAAGCTTAAATTTCATCAGTGTCTTTGATATTAAGAGTTAAATAAATACTGCTAGTATCATTGAAATGAATGAACTCACCATTTGATGCATGCAAGCTAATTGTAATTCTATTGATGAATGACTTTGAAGTTGGTTTATAAATTATAGGAGTCTTTTCATAATTGAAGAATGGCTGATCATTTACACTATATACTGTGAATAAGGGTATTTGATCAAATAATGGGGATGCTGCCACTCTGATAATCTTGACAAGTAACTATATTAGTATAAATTAAAATATTATGCAGCTCCTTAAATAGTACGGTAGGTGACAGATTCCAATCTCCATCTCTCTTCTTTCAGTTCTATTGTTTAGTTGTTGGTTAATTAAACTATTATCTCATCAACTGTTATTGATACGAAACTAACAACTATCGTTTTAGATACAAGATACGAGACAGAGGGTACAAAGTACAGGGTAAGCTACCCAACCAGAAGCAGAGCACAACGAGTGATAATGTGTGATACCTTATTAATTTAATGTATTGATTGTTCTTGTTATCAGCGAAGTTGTCTATTAAGGGAATCTCGCAACCGGGATGCATTAGCTTGTTATGACTCCTTACATATAATAACCTTACATATAAATAATTACATGCCAACCTAGAGTACATGTGAACAATCAATACNATAACATGTTTTGTTATTAGTGTTGTAAATTGGTTGTTAACATTTATTGATACACATATATACAATCATTTAAAAATATTTATTTTATATTATAAGAAATTGCTTATATTTTAAAATTTTATTGGTGTCTTTTATATTAAGAATTAAATAAATACCCGGTATACGACTTTTCCACATTTGTAGACTTACAATTTTTTCGACGTTTTTTCACTTTTGTGACTTACATTCCTTTTCTGACGTTTTTCCATTTGCGTCGATAATTTGTTTTGTCTTTTCGAAAAAAATTATTTGCCTTTGGGATATTTAATTTTACTTTTGGTGATTTGTTTTATCCTTTCGAAAAAAATTATTTCCTTTGGGTATTTAATTTTCCTTTTGTTGATTTGTTTTGCCCTTTCACAAAAAATTATTTGTCTTTGGGATATTTAATGTTCCTTTTGGTGATTTGTTTTGTCCTCTCGAAAAAAATTA
>CABFPE010000031.1:135146-146446 GCA_900660155.1 Hofstenia miamia | reverse complement strand
TATATATATATATCATATGTTGTTTATAGGTTATGAATATGACTAACGTGGTGCTGGTGTAGTGCATTCGTCGTTGATTTCAGATTGTTCGGTAAAGTCTTCAGAACAAGCTCCACCATGAACAGCCTCCAAAAAACTTCTATTTCGACTCAAAACGCAACCAGCATCAGTTGGCTTCCATTCTGACCAGTCTAGCCATTCGCAATCGCCTAAATTGTGTTTCAATAACAACAATGAAAATATTTATGCATTTTCTTTACATATTTCTAAATTTTAAGAATGACATACGTCCTTTACGCACTTTCTCTTCACAGTCAGTTTTCCTGTTGCTTCCAGTTCCGTAACTGCACTAAAAAACAGACTCAAAGAAAAACTTAGAAAAATTTTTTACCAGCTATGTAGCAAACAAATACTCAGCCTTATACATTAATTAACATTTTGCTTACGCTATAAAATTGCAACGGGTCCCGTTGCCACTCCGACTATCTATAAAAAACAGAATAGTTTAGGCTTGTCGTTATTGGTTGCTCGGATGGGTTTTCTGCTCTTGATTCTCTGAGCACGAGGCATGGAAAATCAGTGAAAGTAGTTAGTGCTTTCAAGTGCGTCCAACACAGGACAAATTTTCAACATAAAAATTCCCAATTACATAAGAGCAATTTCACCCATTGAAGAGTCCATACTATGATATTTCTAATTAATTATCTTAATAGGCTTGAAGAAAATTGTTTGCTTCTTTAAGGGTATGCTGTGCAGTCTAATATTAACACTTCTTTGCCTGAAATGAAGACTTTGCCAAAAAATATGAAATTCATGTACTATGCTTACATTCAACAAAAATGAATCGTTGCAATCCGTAACTTTACAGTAAATAAATTTGATCAACTTACGGGTTGAACTGGAAACAAATAAAAAGCCTATTTTATGACTTGGGAAATTGGAAAGAAGCTGCAATGCCAGTTACAAAGAAATATTTCAGATTGGCAAATATGTACATGTTGCATTCAAAAAATATGAGGAAATTTTGAGATCCCATATTAATGAAGGATGACTTCCTTAGGATTTGAAATCTGCTCATTTGGATCAAGCAGGCAATTCGAAATATTCATCAAGAATTCCTCGATTGAAAAAATGAGTGAAGATCGGTGGTCATTTAACGCAATATCAAGAAAAAACTTAGAACATAAGTTACCCTAACAAAACATTGAGTTTTAGTGATGATGCCTATTTTTTAGTACAAGATTGTCGAAAAAGAATGGAATGAAAAAGCTAAAAAATCCTTGTGAATGTTTTGAAACTATTATTAAAATTGCTAATCATGAAGTGGCGAGACAAAACAAAACAAAGGATTAATAATAATTTTAATATAACTGATGAATTAGTGATTGAGCATATCTACAAAACGAGTGCTATGCTCTAAAATTTGCGATTTAATTTTTTAATAGTGTTTAAATTTTTTTATCCACTGCTTTATAATTGTTTCAGTGAAATATGTGAAATATATATAAGTTTATTGTAACAGTTCTATATAGCCAGTATACATAATTTTTGTCTTCAGAGCATCAGCATAATTCGCAGTCTATACATATATATATATATATCTTTTCTAAAAAATATGGGAACAATACCCCTGTTGAAAAGTAATACCATATCTACAATGGGCAGACATATGGAAAATTTTTATTTGAGGTTATGACCCCCCTCCAATAGGAATTCGGAGAAAGTCATTAAGTCTAATTTAGAAATCTCTACAACATTTTGAGTAATAATCAAGAGCTGAATAGAGGAGAGGAAATCCTCCCCAGGTCTAATAGGATTAAGACAAGCCTTAGTATTATGGCTATCATTGGACATACCTGAAAATACAATTTATATTACATATATAGAAATCAAATTGGTAGTTGCTCTTAGCTGCACATAATAATTTGAATCGCTAAAATAAATGCTGTTACCTCAATTGCAGATTTTTTGGGAATTACCCAATATTCAGTTCCAGAAGCAATAGAAAATTCAACAGTGCTCATGGAAATATCTTCCTGCAAAAGTTCACAAGTGTTAATAATTCTAAAATGACAAACACTTCTGCAGTTTTCCATAAGCATGCATTTAATTAAGCATTCCTTAATACTTATGGCATTTTTTAGAGTCTTGAGAGAAGCTTCTACTTTAGGACACTGTTCTTTGACATAACGCGTAAAAAGAAGAGAAAATTGATGAGGATAATTGCTTTCAATAAGTTTAAACTTTTCCTGCATAAATAGAACACCAAGTACAAACTTAAAAAGCATTTTAGATGAAAACTTATATATTTCGTTAATTATTTAAGTGTTCTACAAAACTTAAAATCCATTATCAAATACCTTTGAAATTCGTAATTAGTTTTAAATTATTTATTTTGAAATTCCTTTGGTGTTCAGAACCAATTAAAATGTATTATGCAATCTGCTTAAAAATTTAAATTCTTTAAGTCTAGAATTTTTAAAAATAACTTAGCATGATTTCGCTGACACACCATTGATACAGAATTTTTCTTGTAAAATGCCTTGATTTCCAAGCAATTTGTCACCATTTTAAAATGTTTTGTATTGCTATGCTTAGAGGCAATGCGTGAATTGGATTTTTACCACTACAAATTTATGAAATCAATTTTTTTTCGCCATCCATATTATTAGAACTGTAAAAGCTTTGCCTTTCTATTACTGATATTGTGATTTGAAAACATTTCCGTTTATATTAGCATTAGTAAAATATATGTACTTGCTATGTACATCACATAGCACGGATTTGTTGTTGGTTCATGAGGATTTTTACCCAAAATTTTCACAACTTCTACACTAGATTTATTGACAAATTCAGTTAGAAGCAAAAAAATGGAATAGGCGCATTCTCTTTCATCAAATGTTGTCAGAAAGAATATATATATATATATATATATAGTCTTGGAAAAAGTCTGGAATAAATCCGATTTTGGCAATTAGGCTTTTTACAAATATGCCCCATTAGGTAAGCAATAAACTATCAAAGTACCAGTATATATTTTGAATACAGCCAGCAAGTGCACGTTATACAATACAAAAATAATTAGAATGAGTCAATATTTCGTGTGACCGCGTCGATTTTTGATGCACTCGAGGATTCGCTTTGGCAGCGAGTTCTGCAGTAGTCTTGGGAAATTTCATGGCTCCAGGCTATCTTAATCGTGTTTACAAGATTTTGGTAAGATGTGCAGTGATACTGGACAATTTTGTTCGTCACCGCGACCCAGCAATCGAGCCAACCATTCAGCAGTTGAAAGACTGTCGCAGCGACCCTGTTTTTGATCAATTTCGCTATGTGGCACGGGCCGCCATCTTGCTGCAGAAATGTAATGTCGTGCATTGCCATGAGGCTAGCACTCTTTCCTGAAGTATTTTCAAATAATCCGTTGCATTAATAGTGGATTTCTGTTGCACAAACTGAAGGCCACAAAGACCTTCAGCCAATATGGCTCCCCACATCATGACGGAGGGAGAACTTCGAATCCTTTGAGTGGTGTAACGGCTGTTGAAACGCCAGCCTGCTGGTCGCCGTATTGTTGGGCAGTTACTTCTGAACTGTGAAACCTTTTTTTCATCTGAAAACATGACATTATGCTAATCCTGCCCTGTCCATGTGTAGAATCTCCATCCAGGCCCAATTACCAATGAATTAAGTCTTGAATTTAATTTCCAATGTGTTCCGTTTGAGACCTAACGAATAACAGCTCACAAAGATAAATGGTTGTATCTAATTAACTGTAATTAATGATTCATTTAAATTCACATAGACTTGTCTGTGTTTTTGCTAAAATTAATGAGGAGCGATTCGTCCTCAGATTTTTGTCAAATGATTTGCTGCCAGGCACTTGCTTGTACATTTGTATATTAAATCTTGGTTAGCTAATCAATCACAATATATGCTAATTCAATTCTTCTTTTTTATTTTCTTTCGATCTTAGTTATTTAATAATTTAGCAGCATATTTTGATGGATTATGCTACACGCCCTTTTATCGCGCACTAATGCGTCCACCCGTTTTATGATTGTTTCAGCTTCTTGATCATTCCAGCTTACTGTTGCGAATTCAGCTTGTTTCGTCATTTTTAATACTGCTTCCTTTTCGGTTGTACCAATATCTGCGTATATCAGGAACTCTGTTTCTCTTATATCTTCTGATATCATTGTTATACAATGAAAATCAGGATGCGGAAAAACAAATTTGCTATTAGATGTGATTTTGAGACGTCTTATATATTATGATAAATTATACATCTATAAACCAAAATTTTCATCAAGAAAAATACAAAATCTAGTAAACATAATGCAAAGTATGTCAGAAAAATTAAGCCAAAATATCTTAGAAATAATACCTGAAGAATTACTTAACAACCCTAATGAATACAGGGGTAACACACTTTTTTGTTTCCCTTTGTTCCACAACAATGATTCCCTTATTAGAAAAATAGATATTTTAGATGATCTCGTAAATGGACACAGAATAAAATGGTAATTCATTTCAATATTGGTCGACACAGAGATGGACACGGGCCGAATTTTTAGGCCTTGCCCGTCAACTATTATTTCAAGCCCGTGTTGGAATTTTTGAAGCCTGTTCTCGGCCAGTCAAAATTTATTTATCTATTTCAACACATGAATTCTTGTCAGTAGCACTAAGTCCAATTTGCCTACAATCTCTTTCTGCCTGAACAGAAGTTGCTTGGGTGGCATAGATCTTCAATGCAACATTACACAAAGTTGGATAGGTGCTTCTATGGAGAATTCAAAAATGTATATTTACGAGCTTGTTACAATTCATTTTATTCGACCCATTTTTTGTCGGTTAGTTCCTAATTCTTGGTCCCGGCCCGTTTCAGCCCATCTCTAGGTCGACAAAATAACATATCAGTAAGCTATATTTTAAAATTCTATTATAATATTCCAAAGAAAATAAGGAGAAATTTTACACATATGGAATTATATTGCTGAAGATAATTCTTTTAATCCAAACCTCTTTGAAAATTTACTTAATTTTGAATTTCTATTTGTAAATAGCAAACTGCATATAGAAACTTCAATGAAAAATTTAAAAAGGGACTTTCCCACAGGTAATTCCATTACCCTTAAATGTGAATATACCCAAAGAATACTAAAGCTACTAAGCCGCATTTAACTAAATAATATACGGATAAATACTTCCCCCTAATAGGTTTAGAGTAAATTTCTTGNATAATATTCCAAAGAAAATAAGGAGAAATTTTACACATATGGCTTTATAAATTCGCGTTTATAATCGTTATAGGAATTATATTGCTGAAGATAATTCTTTTAATCCAAACCTCTTTGAAAATTTACTTAATTTTGAATTTCTATTTGTAAATAGCAAACTGCATATAGAAACTTCAATGAAAAATTTAAAAAGGGACATTCCCACAGGTAATTCCATTACCCTTAAATGTGAATATACCCAAAGAATACTAAAGCTACTAAGCCGCATTTAACTAAATAATATACGAATAAATACTTCCCCCTAATAGGTTTAGAGTAAATTTCTTGAAAACTTAAGCGGCTAACATAGTTAACGGTCGTGAAATAAAAGTATGTGCTATGCTATTGGTACAAAGTTCCCTTTTCACTCCAACTGGTTTGACGGAAAAGCTTAAAAGTTTAACAGAGTTGAGCTTCCATTGGAAAAATACTTTATTTTTGCTTTAGTTTGACTTCATCAAGCGTAGGTTAGAAAAGCAATTTCTAAACTCTTACATAAATATTACTGAAATTTTACTATTTCTATTTCTAATTATGAAAATGTTATTGGAATACCTTCGTTCTTTTTAGCTAACTCTTATTGATATTAGAAAAATTTATGCAAATGAAACACCTTTCTAAAATATATTTTCATAACACAAAATTAAATTGTGAAGTAAAATACGATTACATTTCGAATTGCAAGCATTTTGGCGTTTTTCAAGAATACTGCATCATTTCTTCGAAATATCATTCTATGCGACTGCTTTTGCTAAACACCAAAAACTCGGTTTTCAATTTCCTCTCTCCGTTCAGTGTAATTTTTGGTGAAAAGCGCGGTTGCGGTTTTTTTCAGTATACCACTTAACTCTAGAGCTGGGGGAAATTGATTAAGGTCAAAAAATTAATGGGAGATGGTAATTATCTTTTCCTGCAACAAATGGATGCACCAAAATTGTTTTATTTTAACAAATAACGTGACATTCAAAATGCCAAAGCAAGGCTTTTCAATGTAGTTTGGAAACATGTATCTCTCTTGTGTACTGAAAATTCAATGAAGCTCCGCTCTAGGCTAATTTCTTGTAGCAAATAGGAAAATTATCTGCTGGCTTCATGTTGTGATGAAATCAATACGAATAATAGCAGATTGACATTGCAAGTTATTGAATATTTGACTTTTGAAGTATATACAATTGAGCTTCTGTACTTTACAATATCTATATGTTATTTACAATTGAGGTTTTTAATTTACGCCTAGAAATAGTGTAGTTCATTTTAGAAAGATAATTAATATTTTCCGAATTCCAGATAGAAACAAAAGCTTCCATTGCACTAATTTTATATGCGCATTACATGGTAAAACCCTAAAAAACTGCATAAACTGTTCTTTAAAAGATTTTGCTTATTATATCTAAGTCTCAAACCTTTTGGAATGACTTTCAGGTTTTGAAATAAAATATATTTATATATTTATGTATTTAGAATAACCACATATTGGTCACCCTGTTACAAAGAAACTGACGACAGATTTTAAAATATTTAAATTTTGCATTCTCTACAAAATTACAAGAACAAAAGCATTTATATAACGAACAAACTAAGTTCATTCAAAGACTAGTGTGTAAATTGCATCACTTTCTGCTGAATCTGTAAAATAAAGAGAATTTAAACAGCTCATTGTGATGGCATTGATGGATGAAAACTTAGCTGGCCCATTGTTGCCATACAAAAATTGAACTTTGCGAATACATCGTTTCAATCCTTCTAAGCAAATAAATTGTAATTCTTTAGTTTTTTTATTGAATGCAATGAGAATATTTGAGGAGAATGTTAGACCCGTGTAAACATTGTTTATCGTATCACGAACTACTTTAACGATTGCTTCATCATATAAACCTAGGTAAACACCATCAAATTCCATTCCAGCAAATGCAATGTGCTGAGAATGTTCACTCACACTCATCCAGTTAGCTTCACCAGGTAATTGAGGGAAAGTAGTTTCGTCAATTTCATTAGTCCCTTGATTGTAACGAAAAACGTTCCGGTTCTTACAGCAAATGTAAATATAATCTTTACATGTACTTGAGCATATTGTGGACACGTTGTTTAGCTGACAAACTTTGTCGGGGAGTGACCCATATTTTTTCAAATCTTCCGATATCATTGCTAAGCTACTCTCGTAGTGAAGAAGAATTGAACTATTTAAAAAAAGTGATATGCGTTTGCAATTCCTGTAAGAAGAGTCTATAAAGAACTTCTCAATATGACCTGCTGATAATTTTACAATGTAATGCTGTGAACCTACTTTTACTAACACAAAAAATATATCACGTTCTATATCGTAGCAAATATCGTTTACCTCATCTTTAAACTTCCTATCAAAAGAAAATATGTATGCATGATCTTTATTTGTGACAACGATTTCATCTATGGTCGTGTCTATAGAGCCAAAATACGTCTGAAGCTTAGACTTGAGGGAATCACTTTCAGGGTATTTGTCTCCAATAGACAAAGACTTGTACTCACACAGAAACACATTGTATACTTCTCTTGCATTACCTACATATCTAAGACGCTTGTCGAACTTTACAATTTCATAGTTAGATAACGAAGGAGGTATATGTGAATTCACTTGTAGGGTTTCTCTAATTTCATCTTTAACAATTTCTAACATTTTTAAGTTACTTGAAAATTCTTCACAAAGTTTACTGTACTTATCTCCGAAAGTTTCTTGTTGCTGATCAAAGATTCTATTCACAAAATTGATAACATTCTGATGCTTTTCCTTAATTAATAATTTCAATTCGCCAGCATTTTTCTCAAACGCAATTTTCTTTGCCTCTATTCTAGAAATTGCTTTCTTTATTTGATTATACCTAATTTTAATTTGTGTTGCAATCTCTTTTCTGTCCATCCAACACTGGCTAGCGTGCGCTGCTATATTAACCACATCGTGACCTTTGTGGTAACTTTTTTCACAACTTTGGCACATGGCGAATCCACATTTAAAATTTTTACAATAACGCACTTCCTTACGTCGGGTCTTACCACATTGAGTTTTGTTTTCAGGAACATATGGAAACTTTGACTTCATGTTTTGATCATGATTATTCAGACATTTTGAGCAAAATCGAAATGAGCAAACCGAGCACAACCCACCAGTAGAAATTTTAGTATCAATTTTAGAGTTGCATTCACCACATTCAGATTCATCAGGAAAACTATCTGTTACGTCATTTTTCTTTGAAGTACTTTGACAATCAACACCAGGTATACTACTTTTCAACTTGCTCCTCATATTTTCCTAAATTTTACATATTAAGTTGAAGGGCATGCAGGTCTTAAGTTATAGAAATTGTGTTTCAATGTAGCATTGGATTCTGAAATCCCAAAATAAATCTTTCTTTTTCAATTCATGTAATCTGATAATTGCGTGAAAACCAATTTTGTTTGGATATAAACCATTTTTCAACTATCCTTAAAACTTTATTAGTTGGAGATACTTACTTCAAACTATTTAGGAGACTAATATTTCATTAGTTTATTGAAACATGCGTTTTGTGTGATATTTAATACAAATCAGTTAATTGTTATTAAATACTAATGAAATATGCACTTTCAAATATTTTTCAATTCTGTTTGATTTTTTGATAAAAAAATGTTTTTTGAAAAATTTTCTTACTTCGCAATGTATTAACAAATGGATCATTTTTGATTTAATGAAAAACTGCACAAAACAGACTAGACATTTTTTCGAGTATACTTCTTATATATGCCATTTTGACAATTTATCATAAAATTTTATGTAATCCAATGCTAACAAGTTGTGCTCGCAAGAGGTTAACTCAATAGATCAAAAAATATAATCTGCCAAACCAAATAAAGTTAAGCTTGTTTTTTGAATCAGTAAATTTCAATTAAAATGTTTATTCTGTTAAACACTACATTTTTATTATAAATAAAATAGTAATCTAACAATGTATAGCTTTAGCAAAATCTTGATGAACCTCTTGATTTTCTTAATTGATCAGTGATCATGCTATTTGATTAATTTATCAAATAACTAAAAAATTAATTTTCCCAAGAATGCAAACGACAGCAAGGGAAATGTTAACCGAGCTCCCGTACTTTTCAAAAATGTTTATGCATGTCTGAAGTATTTGTCATCGTGTCACTTCAGAACATAAACGTCATCGTTTTCCATGAATGTTCTCCAAACTTCGAAATCTATGGATTGTGTCCAACCACTATTTAACTTTGAAGTCAATGTAAAACCATTGGTAAGTAGATATTACACGTCATATTTGCTGTGCAAGATTATGTGACAAATCAGCTATAACTCTTGGCCATCAAATATTCAGACAAACAGTACGAATTTAAATAGGCTTTCCGGTTGATTTTTGTAGTTCTTCGTATATAAAACCTTTAAATATTTAAAATTTCAAAAATGCATTATATAATTTATTATAGAAATATATTTAACCGTACATTTAGGGCTTGGTGGTTGACGGTCGACTAGAAGAAATGTAAAGTGTAAAACTATTCAATCAATGAAGTGGACATCTCGAGAATAATCTATTGATATGTAATATATGTGAATGTTAAACAGACCTGTCTGTTTATAGTACATATTTACAAATTAGTGATTTCAATTCACTGCTGATAAATTTGAAAAAAATAAATAGCTTAATCAATTTGCTTAGTGTGAAAATTTTTATGCAGGACAAAGTTTTCAAATTCAGCAAAAAACCACCAACACCATTAGGTTGAAGAGGGAATTATCTAAACATATCTGAATTCTAAATTTTGTAAATTTGTCGATGGAAAACTACGAACTTCAGTTGTCATGTACACACACACATATATATATATATATATAAATTCATTTTAAGCACTATGAAAAATATAGACCGGTTGCCTTTTGGACTTATTCAAGTCATCATTTATAGCCGTCCTAAAGACGTCAATATCTGTCCTCCTAATAGACACAAAAATGACATGATTTGCTAGCAAATAAAATATATTTTCATGATTTTCCAAAACCCTTTCACATGAAGTAAAATAACTTAATCTGGCAACTTTGAAAACCTGTTTGTTATCACTAAGCTGATGAATATTTAAGCACAAGCAAACATCTAGTTTTGCTCACAAATTAAGCCATTAATATCATTTATGAAGAAGTATTTAATTGATTTACATTTCACACATCTAATGTCACTCTTGTAAAGTTTGAAAACTTTTTAATCCTTGCTATTTTTTTAAATATTTATGTTTCTAAACAAAGTTGAACTATTTTTTTATAATGTCACGTAATGTGAAAAGAAAATGTATGGTTGCATATTTTTTTAAGTTAACCACGAATTAATTTCAGGGATAAATACTTTACACAGGTTGGAATTATTTATGCTAATATATATTAGCTTCAACAATACCTTAAAGTGTAAATAATAATGAAAATGGAAAGAGAATCATAAGGGGTTATGGTCTTTCTAGTGTTAAAGACGTCCAAAAACAACTTCGTAATGTGTAAGTAATCATTCACTGGCAAAGGCAAACTATGATGTGAGTGAGATACTGCATGTCAGCTAGGCGTGGTAGCAGATTTCCATGTGGTTTTGGCAATGGTAGAGGGCTACTGAGGAGACAAAGGAGAAAACATTTTATTCTTCTGAGTTTAGAGAGTGATTAATGAAACAACATGTAGAATAGAATTGCTACTGGAAATATTGGGATGGAAGTAGACATTTGATTCATAATCATTTCAGTATTTATATTATTTTGGGAAGACATTTTCAACATTTATTGGTCTTTTCTGGCTTTGATAAAATCCCTCAAAATTTCAGTAAAATTTCAGTTTGCAAATAGCTTTTACATGGTTATAAAAAATAATATTGAAACATTGTTTTTATTGTTAGCATTAATACATAAAATTTCAGGAAATTTTTCTCTTAAATCTCATTTGTCAATTATTAACATAATAATCTGGCAGTTTTTTTGAAAAATACAATAATTATCATATATATATATATATATATATAT
>CABFPE010000031.1:111423-129329 GCA_900660155.1 Hofstenia miamia | reverse complement strand
TATATATATCGCTAAATGCAAATTTAAATATTTAGCGTGCCTGCATGTCCAAACATACATACATAAATCTAACTAGGATAGTGCTCCATCATACTACATATATTTAAGTTCGAGAGAATACTGCGAGGGAAATGGTGAAAAATATGTATTTTGGAAAAAACCGTGATTCCCGCTACATGCCTTAGAAATTTCGGACGGATTCCCGCTCCAGCTACTTATGGATATATGCTGTGCATTGTTAGAGATTGCTTCTATGAAGCCTTTAAATAATGTGGCCACACAGTCCTACAACCTTGCATGAACTTTGGTAGCACGGCATTGCACGGGACGGCGCGGCACGGTCTATCAAAATTATTGTTTGGCACAACACGGGTTAGCACGCTTTCACATGTGGTCAAAAGCATGGCTTGTTAGAATTTTTCAACGATAGAAACAAACGCATTTCTTTAGAAATTTAAATTATAAAAGGAAATATGGTTTGCTTAATAAACGACTAAGGATACTATAGGGAAAACATATAAACCAGCATTGCAATTTGCTTGCTGTTCACATAATGTGGCCTATCATTCACATCTTCTCTGTAGTTAGTATGCCGGCAGCTGAAACTTGAAACGTAGCACTGCACTGCTTAAATGCATTACTTAATAAAATTGTTTTTAGCTTAAATGTAAATTAATTTTGAAAAAATTAAAGAAAGCTTGTCAAGTTGGGCAACTGTACAAAATACACCGTTATAATCTGGAACCGGATGCACTTTCGACCCCCGATCTCATCTCTGTTCTATATAGGGCTTATTCTAGACTACAGCAAAATAAAATTGTAAGGTTCAGGTACATAATTTGGGCACAGCACGGTACGACACAGTAAGGCTCAGCATTGATCCGAAGAGAACGGCACGGTATTGTTAAATGAATCCAGATCTTAAGCCTGACACGACACGAAACTTTTGCAGCTCTGTCATAGCATGAAGATCAATTTAACTAACTTGGTGCTGGCGTCGTGCATTCGTCGCTAACTTCAGTTTCTTGGTAAATGTTTTCACTACAGTCACCACCATGAACAGCCTCCAATAAATTCCTACTTCTCCTCAAAACGCAACCAGGATCACTTGGTTCCCATTCTGACCAATCTAGCCATTCACAATCGCCTAAGTTGTTTCTGTATAAATAATAATAAAGAAATGCATGTATACTTTTTAATATATATTTAAATAGTAAAAATGACATACGTCCTTTACGTGCTCTCTCTTCACAATCTTTCTTATTGTTACCTCCGGTTCCATAGCTGCACTAAAATATAAGTGAACAATTTTTTTTATTTATTTATTTAATTCTTTTGTTTTTTTTACAAATCAAGTGAATAACAGTTATGAAGAAATAAAACATTAGATAGAAAAGAAATGAATAGTAGTAGGTAAAATTACACAATTTTAATTGCAGCAATATTCGCAAAGATAGCACAGCGGCTCTTCATAACATGTTATTCACTGTGCGACAACGTCTGACTTTGCGTGCAGCGCATTTGAATGTAACTCAAACAGTTTTTCATTAGAAAACGAAATATTCCAGAATTGTTACTGTTCAAATGGACATTGGACCGTCTAATTATCTGGACACTAGGTGTGGAAACAATTTGAATGTTTCTACAAAAATCGGATTTCTCATTGAAAAAAATTCATATTTGCATGTATTTTAGGCACAAAAAGAAGTTTTAGCGCAAATTTACATTATTGCGTGGGCAGGCACAAACCCATAATTATGTCAATGCAAAAACTTTTAATATTCCTCAACAGGCTTGAATAAAATTATTCAAAATCGATTTTTTACCTTAAAGTAACACTAGTAGAATTAACTTTTACTAGCCTCGTGACGCTATCCTTAATTTTATTTATTCCCATTTTACTGTGCCTATTTAAGAGATCATTAGCTATGCAATCTCTTTCCCTTGCCAGATCTGTTTGAAGTCTTTACATGGTAGTTTGCATCTGAATTATAATTTTAAGAAAAATCAAATACCAATCACCTGGATAATTAGTTCTATTGCCCTAGCCGTAGGTACCTAAAAATATTATTAACATCATTGCAAAAATGATTTCGTACAAAATAATGGATGGATCTCTACGCAAAAAAATCTCGAATTAGTTATTGGCCTAACATAGATTACAATTAAATTTTACGACTCATCCGGGATGCTGTTCGGGAGCTAAAGCAAATTTTATGCACTTGCATTAGCAAATATGCATTATACGTGGCGTATATCAATGATTAGAATGAATTTTTAAAAGCTAGAAAAAACTATCATGTTCATTCAGAGGATTGCTAAAAAATTAAACAGAAAATTTCTAAATAATACGTGCGTAATTGAAAGACATTAAATCTAGATTATTGTAACATACTTGGCAGAGATATTTGAAGTCTCTGATTGCTCTTTGTATATAATTTAGAAATGTTTGAATTGCTATTACCTCTATTGCTGATTGTTTAGGAATTATCCAATATTCTCTTCCCGAAGCATTAGAAAATTCAAAAGAGTGCATAAAAATGTCCTCTTGCAAAAGTTCACATCTGTTTATGATTTTAATACGACAAACACTTCTGCAGTTTTCCAACATCATGCATGTAATTAAGCATTCTCTAATACTTATAGCGTTGTTTATTATCTTTAGAGAAGCTTCTACGATCGGACAATGTTCTTTGTCATGACGCATAAAGAGGAGTGAAAATTGATGGGGATAGTTGCTTTCAATGAATTTCAATTTTTCTTGTATAAAGAGGAGAGCAAGAATAATCTTGAAAAGCATTTTAAATGAAAAGTTATTTATTTCATAAATAATTTAAAAATCGTCGAAATCTTAAAATTCATCGTCAAAACTTTTTAACAAAGTAATTGATGTTAAACAATTCATTTTCAAATTCCTTTGGTATTCAGAGTCAATTAAAATGCATTATGCAGCCTGCTTAAAAATTTAAGCTCTTTTAATGTATTATTTTAAAATTAAGCGCTTTATGTTGTATAAAATGATAAAAGAAAGTCTACAGTATGCCAACAACAAGGAGATATTTTATAAAGTATCTCAATTTATTGTTTATTTAAAAAAAGTTGCACCATATTTTATATTTAAATTTTACTATAAATGTAGACAATATGTCATGTTGTTTGAACTGGGAATCAAACGACGTTTGAAAATTTCAGATTCGACTCAGTTCTGTTCAGAACATTGAAAGTTTTTACATTGCATAATAGTTTTTGAGACAGAGAAATAAGATAATTAGGGATTTCCATCCATTAGATAATTATTTCACAAACAAAATTTTACTCAACTTTTACATATTTTCTGTGAGACGCATAAATATGTCAATACATCAATAGTGCATTTTGAAACACTTTTATCCCCTCTTTTATTCATTTTCAACATCGCATGTTTGATAAATATTAATTTTTATCATTGCTTTGAGTCGAATAGACTGATTGGATAATTTAATCCTTGCAATTATGCTCAAAAACTAGACATTAAAAAGTCAGGATTTATAGATTGATTGCAGCAATATCAATTGAAATATAAGCTGTGGGCAGCAGTAAATTTCATACAAAGTATGACAATATCGCTGATTACTTTCTCATTATGAGATATCAAGCCACTGGAAGCAAGGTATACTAGATATAAAGCATTACATGTAGTCTAACTAATCTACAAGTAATTCTTATGATCATAATAAACTTTATCACAAAATTGAAAGCCTATAAGCATGACCAGTTTGAAATTTAAGAATTTCAAACCCACAAACTGACCGGCTCGGTCACAACTTTCATTTTTAATTTCAGAAAATTCTATGCTAATCGAAATCTTTTACCGAGGCTTTGGTTCCAGAAACAATGTTGTCCGCGTGCAAAAATTCAGTTTTTTTCAAGTTAAATGCTTGTTTTATTGTGCTTGTGTTTGGCAGTAACAGTATCCTTATCAACAAATATCATAGTCAGTCGAAGAGATCTATGTTGACTGCGACTTAGATAACAACTTTTCAATAAATAACGTACTTCAAGCCTATAATTTAAATGAATCTCAAAAACTTTGCAAATTCACAACCTTACCATTAAAAAATGAGATATCGCAGATAGCTTAGTACATCATAAGCATGTCTACAAATTTCAATTTATAAAATTGATGTAAACAAACGAAATTCAAATTAAGATTATATAATGGAAGTTCCCCTAAAGAAAGTGCTTAAGATTATCAATGCAAGATTAATATCATCTAAAAATAGCCTATTTTTACAACTCTACCAACTAATAAATATTTTAATAACAAAAATTGAATATCAAAATGGTAATCTTCATCCCTCGTCTACAAATATTCTCGTGATAATGAGAGCTACAACAATCTACAAATTATATATTGTAAGTTTTTACAGCCTCAATTTGTAAACTTGCAATAATTAAAATATATATATATATATATATATATATATATATATATATATGCTAAAATTGGGAAAAGTCTTTAGCTGGAATCATTCAATGTCTATACGGAATTTTGTGTCATCTATTAGAAATCCATCATCAATTTTCGTTAAAGTACAAACAAATTATTAAGAAAGTATCCAAACGGAGATGGATCGGATACGGAGCGGATTGGATCTACATTTTCAGAAAATTTCGGATCTGTTTCGGATCCACAATTGGTTTTAAAAATTGTATATATTGTTCTTTTTATACACGAAAGGTTGAAAATATGTATAGTACTATCGAGCAGTTTCATTTTAAATGGAACTTAAGAAATCCGTCACAGCATCAATTTTTTAGTAAGAGCTCTTATTGAAGTAGTGGTGAAAATTGAAAGAAGCAATAAATATTTAAAGAATTTTTTTCTTAACTGCATGCCTTCCTTGCTAATCATCAATTTGTGTCTCATTCTATTTAGGACGTTCTTCGCACCGCAATAAATTCTTATGAAAAAGAAAAATACAGACAGCTGTGTACAATGTGTAGTTGAAGTAAACAAAAACTTAAAAAAATATTGTTCGCCTACTTCAAGGCCTCAGACTTAGGTGAATTTCCAAAATTAGGATATTCATCAATTTATATTGCAGGCATAATGGCACCGGTTAAATAATCCCATCCTCCATTCTACCATAGAGTCAAAGTAATCATAAAAATTCGTCAGAAGATTTTGAAAATAAATGTTAAAAGTGGATGACCTTGATTAGAAAATTTTACTATGCACATATGTACAATAAACACACTCACATGCAATATGTACAAGTTCAGTAACGTTTTTGATGTAAACTATCATGACTATTTATATATTAAATGGGTTGGGAAACAATCATCAACTGGGTGTGAATCTCTAATTACTGGTTATCAATGTCTCATCCAGCCTATATGTTACACGAGGGTGTACATTTTTAAAAAAATTATGATTAATCCTCAAATAGAAATTAAAAAAGTCAACTATATATGTTGCAAAAACTTCTTTCAACTTTTAAATATTTAAAACATTTCTTAAAACTATATACTCAAATACAAATTCTCCAATGAACTTGTCTACATTCATTATAATAGTTAATTTGCAAGAAGTTCGCAATGGACCCCAATTGTCATCAGAGGCTTAAGCGTGACAATCTTCAAGAAACCTGAAAATAAATACAGAAAAAACGTGTATATCATATACAGTTGAAGATTTTAGACAAAAAAGGTATTAACAAACATAGAAATGCTCAAAATGCTATGAATTTCAAATGAATGCGTCAATTTTAAATGTAGTTATGAATTGTTTTGGTGAAAATTTGCTGTTCTTAATAGGCAAGGTTAAACTATTTTCAGAATACCCTCTATTTTTAAAGAAGTGTTGTAGGAATATTTATCTGTTTAACTTTTTTTTACATTGGTGGGATTACTGAAGAAGTCAACAGACTAAATCAGTGGGTGGAACTAAGATACGGGTTCTGTCCATAACCCTAGAAGTGTGCCTTGTTATTTGATCTTGAGAAACCTCTGGCGACCCCTGGCACGCAGAGTGAAGCCAAAGGCCGAACTTCAGTTAAGAGAGCTGCGCCTCTCCCGCTTTGCCCAACCAAGGCTACAAACTGTGGTAACTTAAGAGAGCGCCTGATGCCTGCTCATAGATCCGTGGAAATAATTTCAAAGCAGTATTTACTAAAATTCAAAGTATTCTAGCTAATATAATAGCCTCACTCAATTCTTTAATAGATGGCAAGATATTGGATCATAACTACCTGTGACACAGCTAAGCTGCTCACAGGAAGGCGCAGCAAATGTTGGCCTAGGACTATCTCACAGACCAAAGACAGAGAGATTCTTCTCTGTACGATTGCCCTATGAGACGCACCCTAATTGGTGCCAGTAGCAGTCTTGCTAACAATGTTTAGACTGCGTCGCCGTCTGTCTCCACAACACTAGAACAGACAGGCATGTATACAAAGTATACATGGTGGTACCTTCTGTACTCTGGTTTTACCGTCTGATGTGGGTAGGGGCCTTCGCACACCACGCGCCCACTGAGTGTTAGCATTACCCAGGAACCACCGCGAGGAGGTACTCTTTGGGACGTTCTTACAGCCGTATTTTTTCCACTTCTACTATTGGTCAAATGCAATTATTAACTTAAGTTGTTGACTACTTGGTTGATTATAATAAATAGTTAATGATTCATAAATTTATTAAGAATTGCATAATGTTGGAATTGATAGAAATTAAAATTTAGCTAATATAATCACACTAATATTTTACAACTCCTCACTTTTAACATTGCCATTTTTAAATGCAACTACATTACTTTCTTTTTTAAGTAGATAAGGATTGTGATTTCCTAACCACAACATTAAGTTCAAGGGTAAGACTCCTGAAAAGCCGATGATTCCAGTTACATAGAATACATTGTGCCAGTTTGTTCTGTTGTATATATCACTTTTAGTAAAAATGTTGGCATATATTGGGACAATAAATCCACCACAATTTCCGATTGAGTTTGAAATACTAGTAGACAATGATACGTATTTTGAATGATTTGCGGCAATTGTAAAAGTTGTGGTATTCGCTGTTAAAGCACAGAAGAAAGCGGAGCAAAAGATTGCTACCGCTAGAGAAGCGTCACAATTTATAAACCTTATCAATCCAGTAACCAACAAGAGAGCAAGAGACATGCAAAACGTGTAAACCATACAAAAAAGCAGTCTTGGAGAGACGATCTTGGTATTTAATATAGCCGTAACAGCGATGCTGGAAATTAGTGGTGCTAATGTAAAGACTATCATAGGAAGAGAATTAATCAGACCATTCTGGAAAATAGGCATATTCAAAATCGATGAGTAGTATTGCGGGAGCTTCAGAACAATGAGATACATGTAAATAGCAACTGCGAATTGACTGTAGGCATATGCATAGACTTTCCAGTCGCAGAATAATTTCAAGCTTTGTAGCTTCGAACCCCCTTCAGTTTTAGTACTTATATTTGAAAGTTCAATGGAGTTGAACTTTTTAGAATTGGATATGACAATGTAGAGAATAGAGTAGAGCAACTGGATAACTCCACACACATAAAAACATGATCTCCATCCCCCAAATTCTTCTTTGCTACAAAGATATCCAGTGATTATGGGTGTAATTAGGGAACCTACTCCAAAAAACACTACAAGTAAATTAATTGCGACAGTGGTTTCCTTTTGTAAAGCTAGCTTCTTTACAAGTGCAGCGTTTGTTGGGAACATGAATGCACCAGCAACTCCCATTAAAAACCGACTCAACATAACAAAAATTGGACCGTAGTTTGTAGCTAATGGAATCAAGCATGTAATCAATGCATGAATAATATTGCATACATTTAGAATGTGCTTTGGTGACAAAAGTACTGAGAGAAATCCAGCGGGTATTTGGAACGCAGTATAAGCATAGAAATAGGCTCCTAATATCATATCTACTTCTACAAGTGACCAGTCGAAGGCTACATGTGATGGAATATTTGAACTTGTACTGCTTTCATTGGTCGCACTACATTCAGCAATGGTGCTGCTGTTTCGTGACTGGTCCTTTATGTTTGTCATTGAGATGATTGCAATGTAGAGGCAATTGCGCGTTAGATACATGAAAAGAGCGTTCGCTGCTGTTAGAATCACTAGCAACTGTCTGTATTCCATATTATCTCTAAAAATGAAACAGTTCAATTTGTNTGTATATATATATATATATATATATATATATATCAAAGATGGAAGGTGGTCGGTACTGGAAGCCGGATCCGGTCACTCTTAATTTCGTTAAACCGGTCACTTTGAGATGAGTCTGCTTTCACACTCTTCTGAAATTTTTTCAAGTCTCAAAACGCAAAAGCTCGTTACAATTACCATTTGTTCAGTTGTGCGTAAAAGTTAGTAGATCACATATACAATTCCGTAACGTGGGTCAAGTAGCCTTTTTTGGAATCAATAAAATTCGATAACGTAAGTGCTATTGAACATTGAAAATACATTTTGGACCCCAGCCATAATTTTGAACACTGCAGATAAAGGTATAAAGATTATTCAATAAGATTTAATAACTTTTTACCGGAATATGTCTCTTTGTAATTGTATAGATTTGTAGGTGAAATTGCTGTTAAATTTCCTCAATTTTTGCATTTCTCTTATTGGGGTCTACTTTTGCTGAAAAAATAAAAAATGTAATTGTACTGTCAATACAACATTTGAGAAAGCAGTTTGTGATGAAGAAAAGAAAACCATGTTGATTATGAACTGTGACAAAGTCAAAGAAGAGCGGCCACTTGTCACATGATTACCCAAGAATACAGCTGTGCAAGGGGAACATCTTGGTAATATAATATATTTAGTAAATATTGAATCACACATGATTTAGATACTCTTTCAATCAATTTATGGACACAATAAATGTTGCTGTATGATCAGATGACCTTCACTCTTGCTTAATTAGAAAAACCCTCTTATTTTTCACACAGATTACTTCAGATATTTTGCACTTTTACTTGTCTTTTTGGTTTTCTTGTCTCATGTTCAAGAAAGACTTAGCAAAACATCACAGTTTCATTCACAGATCACTGGGTGCAAGAAGAATTTTAGAGTTTACACTGCAAAAGAAATGGTATTTGCAGTTTTGAAAATTTCTAATAAAATATAAAATAAAACTTAAAAGCTTTGATATTCAATGCCTCAACATGATTAAAAGATGTGAGCAATTAAAAAAAGCAGCTGGAAATGTAAGTCTTTGGTGTCTAAACAGCACTGCAATGTCGATAAGAGTGTCACATGCTTAAATAGTATTAATCCTTAACATTACATCAAACTGCAACTTAAAAATAAATATTATATATTGATTGTTTATGGATCCATTTTAGAACCCTGTTGGGTTGTTAGGTTTTTTGAATATGTTGAGTCTTTAAGGGTTAAGGACACAAACCAATAAAATCCCTTAATTCATTATTAGATTATATTTTCAGAGTAAACGTCAGGCCTAACCAACTACAAACGGTGGAATTTTTACCTAGACTCGGTTACTTTGATTTCAGGATCACCACGGGCGTCAAGCCTTGTTTATTATTTAGGCTTAAAATTAAGATTCAAAATCAACACCATCGATGGTTGGAAGTAATCACAGCGTTCTATTAATTACTAAAATCTTCCATGGAAATATTATTTACATAGAATTACCAGTATTCAAACACAACACGTTATTGAAATTTGCAGCATTCAAAGTTTTAAAAAATGCAAATAAAATTCATGGAAATAAATTGTTCATCAAAATGTTCAGAAATGAATCTTATCCGGGATTTTGGTCGTAAAACAAAATCTTTGGCAATAGCCGGGCGTTGGCGCGGCTACGGCCGTCTAACAGCTAAACAGTGGCCGCGGCCTTGGCCGAAGTACACTATAGGCCAATTGTATTATCGAAAGCTTAAAATTAACAATGCAAAATTTTCTTAGTGATAAAAAATTGACTAGCGTAGCATCACATCGTTGATTGAAGATCTTATTACCCGAAACAATATCTCTGGAGCCAATAAGCAGAATTGATGCATTTTTTAATGCCAGTTTACTTTTAACCGATTTAAATACGCGATTTGGAAGTAAGATTTAATGAGAGACAAAATTCTTTGACATACTTTTTCGAACGAATTGTTGCGAGACTTTGCAAGCAGAAATATAAGCCATTTTCTGCTGATATTTATATGCTATTCCTTCGAAAACTGAAGAGCGCCTTTTTGTAAAGTTAAAATTTTAATAATTTTTTACAACTGCACATTTAAAAAAGTGCATGTACGGAAAAAATTCCGTAACAAACTGAAACTTCATTGTGCGGCATTCCTCCACTCTCCTCTACTGTATATATGACCGGTATCAGAAATACAGACATCTAAAAATTTTTAAGGCCTTTTTGCACACTCAAGAAAGGGAATATGTTTCAATTTTACAAGTGCACATTTATGGACTTATAGCTACACATTTAGGAAGTACAACTGCTCAAATTGGTTACAGCTGCAAACTAAGATAAGGTATGGTTATGGCCGAGTTCTCATATCGTTGCCAAAGCCATGAAAACCTAAAAGTTACTATTTGATAAGGAAATTACATACTTGAACTTTGATTCGATTTTGTTAAGCTACTTAATTAAGCCAAAACGGATTGCGCGGGACCCAATCCAGGTATGTATACCGATATTAAGTGAAAATTAAGATTTTAGTTTGGCATGACGTGAGTCTAGAAAATGTTTTATCGTGATATTCGTCAATAATAATATTAATATAAAGTATATATAAATAGACTAATATCAAGATACACCATCTGATAGTATATGTGTGTGTCACAAGGACTAAATAAATTATTCTTACAACATTTACAACAGAAAATACATTTATCATTGCATTTTATTAATTAAAATCACAATCAAAGCAACTTTACTGTGTGAGCCTTGCGTGTAACAAAGTTATATAGAATATTGTCAAAATTCAGTTTTCTACACGGATCACGCTCAATGTCTAGAATTGCCAAGTTCTTCAATCTATTCTCGTGAATTATTGACCTCAAATAATTCTTTATTGGTTTTTCCAGATGCTAAAAAGATTCTGGGTGCAACAAAGTCGTTTGGAAAAGCAGTGTATCTTTTATTCTTGGAAAGATAATCCAAAATTTCTAATGAGGCTTTAGCGGTATTTGGTAGAATATTCCCTAAAGACATCATTTCATTAGGTAATTCTTGCCACCAAATATCTGCCCACTGGTCTGCTGATAACATCAATGTTTGCTCGAGGTATTCTTATGTCATCCAGCTGAAGACCTTTGAAGCTGAAGAGAAGCCCGAATAGTTTTTAGGTTGATTTCAGCTGTTTAAATCTCGTCTGCAGAGATTAAATTGCGGTGTCCACACCTCTGTTGAAGGAATTTATCCTGTAGTCATCTTCAGCACCAAGTATGAATTTTCCTCAGATTTATCCTTTTGTCTTTTCCTTTGATGTTAGGCTGGAAAGATTGCAACAACTTCCATGTCCTTAGCCAATTCATTTGGTGTAAAAAGAATCTGAATAAACTCATCAACTCTTAGTTTCTTTATCCAAGTCATCAAATTGAAAGAATCCATTGCAGTGCTCAAATCTAATGTTTCACATTGCAGTTCCTTTCTCACAAAATTGACCTGGAAGAGCACGTCATACCATAGCACAAGTGACACTAAGAATTTGTACTGCTTCAATGTTTTATACAATGTTTCTGCTTCACTTTTAATTATCGAATCATTAGCCTCTTCAGCTAATTCATCGAATGCATCACAAATTTCAGGCAATTGATAACGAATTGCTTTGACACTATCTATTTTGCATTCTCACCTGGTTTCACACAGAGGTTTTACAGACAGATTGGAAACACTGTAAAAACATTGAAACTAAAAAAAACATTCTGAACTATAAATGATTATAACTTATACTGCTTTAATTTAGCAATTTACCTCTAGTCTATAAAAGTGCGGGGTCCTGCCTTGGAAATAATGAGCCTAAACTTAAAAATCACTGCAAGCAACTCAAACGTAATTAATGCTATATAATTTTAAAAAAGTGGGATAAAATCATAGTTTTCATTTTAAAGTTTTACATTAATATCATTTACGTTTTAAAACTCAATTGAGGATATTAAATTTCAGTGGGTAGATTTTGCTAGAAATTTTTAAAATACCCAATTTTTTTAGCTAAACGATAAATTTTTGAAATTTCTTTGACAAGTATAATAGAAATGAGACGAATTTGAATTAATATAAGCGGGTGGGGCCTAAATTTTCGGCTTATGCTAATCTCTCGCAGGAGTAATTTGATGCCCTTGTTGGATTTTTACATAGAAAAATTGTTTTCTCCCAAGGACATTTTCTCTCAAAAAATGTATTTGTTGAGGACACTGATTTCGATAATGTTCTATTGAAATTTCTGTCCTTTAGGAAGGACATATGCATAGCAACAATTTTATCGACAAATGGCAGTTATATTGCAATTCAGTATTAAGATGGACCCATTACTAACATATTAGAGAATTTTCCTTGAAAATCATATTTTGCTGAGTAGCAATAATTGACTAAATTAAATTTCAAAAGAGTTATATGTAATTAATATTTAAGCATTTTAAGCAAATCAGGAACGTATAGTTAAAATTTCTCCTATTTTGTATTACAGAATACTGAATATATCCAATATTTTAAAGTCATAAATACAATATTCATTGCAAGAATGTACTCTGAGGGGGACAGTTGATGAAAAAAGGTTAATACTCAATAATCATTGGTTAATTACTACGAAATCGAATAATGATAATTATACGTAATTAATTCTGAACGCTTTTTTTAAAAAGGTGTACCACTTTGTTTTGTCCACATTTTTTGATTGGGTGTGGACAACGGATGGTGGTTCCGCTTCTAATAAACAATTCTGATTGGATAAATTGCCAATTTGGACCTCAACGCCAAAGGGCAAAAAATTGCATTTCAAATTATACAACTGTTATATCTGCTCATGATTATTAATAATTGTTCAGTTGCAGAAAAATTTGCTGCCTACATGGGTTAAATAATGTCATAATTACTCTGTTTATTTAACAGTAAATTAATCATTTTTCTCATATGAAATAATTTTCCTCTATGTCATAAACTATTTTTTAAAAGAATGGCATTCGTATTTGGGAAATTTTAACAAAAATTTTTTAGCAGAAACTGATAAGCAGTTTTTCAATATAACGTATTAACAGAATATTACACTTTTAAGTTTTTGCATCTGGGGTGCAGAGGGAGGGGCAAGTGCTGCAACAGAAAGAGTAATGTCTCCTTAGCCACGGCCTATTTAATCATTATTTAGTATTGTCACAATTCAGAAAATTTTGTGTACGGCCTAAGGATAATAGAGCAAAAAACAAAAATATTTACCTTAACTGCAAAAGGAATGAATGGGAATTCGTTTTAATACTAGAGACTATAAAGTACAGTATGTATTAAAAATACCGTTGCATTAATTATATGCTAGCGTTAGATGCAAATTGTTGCCGCTAGTAGTGTTGCATAAATTTGGCTCATCTATACACTACTATGAGACTAAACTCAAAGTGAAATTAGAATTTGTATAAGTTTAATTATTTTCTTAAAGAATGTCAAAACTTATTAAAAGAAAAAATATTTAGTTTAAAACGTAATGTATTGTGCAGGAGCGGATCTAGAAATTTCTGATGGGGAATACTGAATTTTCATATTTCACATTTTTACTTTATATATATTTATATATATAACATATATATATAATATATATAACATATTGCTATATACCTACCAAAAAGCGTAAATGAAAACATAGGGACAAATCAGGAAAAATTAGTAGAATTTGGCTGAAAAATTGCTGTATGACTACAGATGATTATGAATTTCTAAATTTATTAAATTTCTAAATGTGTTTGCGCAATATACTCATAGTTTGCCAAATTCTTATATAGTATATAAATATATTTGATATACCCAAAAACAATTCAAAAACTAAAACTAACGGAATGAACTTAGTAAAATGGTAGAATACAGTAGTAAGAAAACTATTATTTCTGGTCATTTATTAACCTAGCTTGCAATCCAGCTACAGCTTTTTACGTCAAAATATCCGAAGTGCGCAATCAATTATCCTAATTTTGCTTAGCTTAGTTGAATAATTAATCTTAGATTAATTTGCTCAAAAACTTCAGGTAGGCTTGGGTCTCAAATGTAGAGACATGAGTACACAGGCATTTTATATGGTTTTAGATTTTGTGTTTAAACTATAAAAATTGACATAGTTAAAGCAAATGATATGCAGGGTATCGATATAATTGAAGCAAAATAGCTTATCCAGGAGTGATTTGGGTGAATTGCCACAATATTTTTTCCGTTTGGCGCATATTCACACAAGCTAAATTTGATTTTGGGAGCTATTTTATTCTAATCAATCTAATTTAAATATGTAAAACATTTGGTTGCTGCCTATTGTTAAGGCTCTTTACCTATAAACCCCCGAGTAAATATTAAAGTTCACCGAATTTATGAAGTACTATTAACCAAGACGACTAATCAGGCTTTGAAGAAGTTGAGGCCATCTGCATATGTACCTATGTGCCCTTGTCTAAGCTAAACAAAACTGCAGCAGTTTTCTATGAAAATAAAAATCGTAATGGGCATTGCATGTCTACTTATGTTCTAATTCGAAATCAACAATATCTATATTCTGAAATGTATTAACAATACAAATGTTTGAATATTCCTAGTGATTGGGGTGCATTAAGCCCCAACTAGCGTTACTTTAAAGTAACAAACTGTTTTGACTACATTTTTGAACTGTTAAGAAATATTAAAACCTTTGATATTTACGTATCTGTGACTTTCTGGCAGTCAAGTAATGCTGAAATTTTGTGCTAAAAATTATTTCTGTGCATGAAGTACATAAAAATATTAATTTATTCCCATAAGAGATCCGATTTTTGTAAAACATTCAGATTTTTACTATACCCAATATTTCTTGACCCTGAAAATAGGGATTTTTTGGCGGCTAAGCTCACTAGTGCCCTAAATAATAAGTAACACACTCGCGCTCACCTGTAAAACTTTTCGACTGCGCTACCCGCCGTATAAATTCATATCCATTTGCATAGAAGTTGACCTCAGCAGTAATATATTTAAAAAAAACAAAACAGTATAAAAAATGATTGTGAAATAAAGTGACCTAATCAAAGTAAAACATGAAAAAATATATTTTCCAGTCATTGAAACCATGTAAATTGAAAATAGGTTTTTTATACAAAGCTATAACTTGAAATTCAATAGCTGATAATTTTATGCACAATTCCGGTAATTGAATGAACAAATAGGATAATTGATGCCAATTTTTGATAATTGCATACTCATTACCGATAATTGAATACACAGTTCGGATATTGGACTGAAAAAAACTATATTTTGATAGAGCAGGTTAAAATTTGAAAAAAAGCGTTTTGTGGAGTGCAAGCTAGTGTTAAAGGCCGCTTAGGTTAATCTCAATGGAGATTATGTTTGAAACCGCTAACATGTCACCAAACAAAAAAATATATGCATCTTTACACATAACTAGCTAACCAGTAATGGGAAAATTAAATGCTTTGTTATGCATTACGTGTCATAAGCTAAACGTAGCACACCATTCAATTGCTGAATGTAATTACATATAATCATTAATTAATGTCAACCTTTTTGAATGACCCGACATGACCGAATTTAAGAAAAAGCTTCGACCCGACCCATTTCTACCCCTGGCTAAGACCAGATTTTGCTTCAAGGTACGTGACCTAGACTATACAATAGTGTCTGAATTATGTCCCCCCTAAAATTTCTACTTCAACTTATCATATATTTAACCAATCTATTGGATCAGAGTTTGAATTGGCAGAAATTTTTAATCCGTAATTGGTGTGCAACAGCTATTACCGACCATCCGGTTTTGTCCGGTTTTTGGTTGGAAACTTATATTTGCATTGCTTGTTTATTCTGTGGATGTATATTGTTTATATATATATATATATATCTTAAATTTATGCATGTTAATGTATATAGGCAGAGACTACAAAATAAATGCAAATATAGCCTGGTTTAATCTAAAAAATTTCAGATGGTGATACAGATAGCTGATATTGCATAACACAAATTTCAACCTATTTCTGTAGCAATCATCCGAGCAAAAATTTTTGTAAATCAATTTTATTGCATAACTTTAATCAGTTTTTCATTCTTTAGTGAATTTAAATTGTGAATGCCTTAGTTTGTTTAGATACTTCATTTTTATAATGGTTAAAATACATAAAATTAAGACGTATTTTTTAAATTATTTAACATCATTTAGTATTGAAGAATATATATGTAGTGAAAATATAAAATATATTAAAAAACTTCTCTGATTCGTATTGACTATCTTCTCCTTTGTAAATAAATCTCAATTTCTTTAAACATTAAGCAATCTAAAAATAAATTTGTGAAAAAAAAGAGTGGTTTGGATAATTTACTCAATAAAGTAGATGGTCTGTCAGATTGGAAATTTCATAACTAACTATTATAATCATTACTGACTTAAGTAAGAATTATTATAAATGCAATATGTTGGATTATTTTATTACTTTTGCTAAATGACTTGATAGGAGTTGGTTATTTTTAATTAATATTCTAAATATATTCTATCGACGCTATATATGATACATCTAATTATAATATAATAAGGTTTAATATGTTGTATGATCTAAATATATTTACTATATACTATACTGACCTTTCCTTCAATTGCATCCGCTTAAAATAAGATACGATAATGTAATGATTATTTTTACGTTTGAATTAATTGTTTCCCCAAATAACTATCGGCCGAATCAAGGGCTTACTTTTTCTGACAGCGATTCCATCTTTATAAATCCATGGTTCGGAGCGAATACCTGGAAAAATTATTGAAAATATTAAAAAAAAGGAACCTAAAAAATGCATTTCACGATCCTAGATTTTAAATTTTTCAATTTTTTTACGAAAATTTTTTTGATTTATCCAGTCAAAATTAAATTTGGAAACCTGACGGGGGGGGGGAATTACCACCATTTCCCAGCATGGGTACGAAAATGGTTATGATATTAGTTAATGTTTGTGCATGAAAATTTCGGATTTTAGGTGTCCATTCATATGTTTATTAATGCTTGTACCGAGTAAGCGCTTCCCTTGAAGGAACCAAAAGAAATTTGAAGACAAGAATTTAAGAACATCTATATGGAAATTTACATTCCGAAATTAATGTGTACTCAAAAATATATGAAGCATTAACGTTAGACTTTAATATTTTAATGAAACACAAATATACTTAGATCGCAGAATCAATTTATATTAAGAAGAAGCAAAATTTAGATATTTATTCAAGTTTCCAAAAATTTTACAACAATTCAAAATACACTTTTTTTTAGCAATCCGTTATACCATTAAAAATATTGCTTTGGATATGAGTCTGATAATACTGTGAAATTAATGGCGCCATATAATTGTAACTGATTGCAACGTCGATTCTTAATAATGCAGGCATTGTGTGCTGTCCACACAATACGTAATTTTGTAAAGATTCTATTTGATTAGATACAATTACTGTAGCAGGCGAGATGTTCGTATTTAGAATATTATTGTTCTTCTGTACTTTAATTGGAACCATATCATGATAATTGTTAAAATTCATTGGTTCAATAGTTATTCATGTTCCGTAAGAAGACCGTTTCAAAGTTGTAGGCATTTTGCATTTGATGATGTTACATGGAGTATGTAAGTAGCCGGCTTAGTACAATCTAGTTACAAAATTTAAATTTAAATTTTACTCTGAAGCATACAAGAAATTCGCAGTCAAACTTCAAACCAGA
>CABFPE010000031.1:69088-92543 GCA_900660155.1 Hofstenia miamia | reverse complement strand
GATGTATCCTGGACATGACGTCTCCATCAGATCTTTAAAGCCTTCACCTTCAACCAGCGAAAACGGCAGCAGGTCGCGTCCTATGCAGCCAGCAATTTTTTCCGTGATAGACCGTTTCTGAGTCTCAGAACAAGAACTTTGTCTGAACGTATGAAGTGTCGTCTGTTTTACATCTTGATTAGGCGATTGAAATATACGTTCGTGCTTTCTGCTTAAATGATCTCTCAGGTTTGAAGTGGTCCCTGAGTATTTCAGTACGACACTACAATGCTTGCAAACAACGGTTGCCTTGTCGTCGCTTTTAGAAAAGTGTGCCCATACAGAAGATTTCGACTGCAGCGACATGCTATAAAACAAGATTAGGACGACGTTAGCAATGAAAACAAAATGCAATTATTAATTGATGCATTCGGAATTTGAATGCACAACTGACCAATGGAATCACTAGGAGAAAACACATTTTGTTTGTTTAAGGATTAGATTATCTAGAGATTGCAACGGGATATCAAATATTAAATGACCCTGTTTGATGGCGTTCCGTTTGGAGTACGCTGTTTGCTGCCGCTAAATAAGCATTTAGGTTATTTTTATATCTCAAAGATCAGTCAATGGGCGCAGGCGGCGAACGTTCGGGCTACCAGTCGAATGTTCAGCTAAACAGCGAACGTTCAAATGTTTGTCGCGGCCTTACATAGGACACTTCCTTAGGAGGGCTCAGGCTCGTGCGCAAATTGAACCCCAGCTGACATTGATCATACCAAAAGAAACATATAAATATTTGCTTTGCAAACGAATTTTGATTGTTAATTATCATAATACATGGATTCAGATTTTATTGCGTTTCAAAAAAAATGAAACTGTAAATTACAACCTGTCACCACATCATTGATATCAGATAGCCTACACACACGACATTTAAGTATCAAATAAACACATTCGAAATGCCAAAAATTTGTATGTTTTGAAAATCATTTTTTTCTGTTTGATGTTTGACAAACTATAAATGCACTTTGTATATAAGGCCCTTGCCAAAAATATCTGTCTATAGATTTTGTAATTATAATAGCTTATATACTAAAACTGGATTTCTTGGTAATTTGTCACACCTAAATTTTTTTAAAAAAGTATAAATATTTCAAAAAACATTAGTTGAAGTGCATGTAATCAATGTGAATAGCGAATCTATTGTTATATGTTGAAACTCTCACAAATTCCCCACCACAAGATATTAATTAAATATTACTGAACACGAGATATATATTCAAATGCCAATGAGCACAAGATATATAAAACACACTTAGAACTTGGAATATATTAACACAAGTATACGAAGCTCGAGTTATATAAATTTTTGTTATTATCATTATTTTCATGAAATATCTACCTGCACTTTACAACTTACAGCAAGATTGATAGTAACAAATTTGCTTACGACTCATGAAAGTGAGATAATTTTCAAGTAACAGCATAAAATAAACACAGGTATTGACACATCAGATTTATCTTAGTAATCGATATGTTACGCACTTTTCTATCTTTTGAAGATCTTAATAAAAATAAAACGTCATCATAATATGCAACTTTTTGATATATACTAGTGGAGCACCAACAGCAAAAGTTTGGGATTGGGCTTGATTTGCCTGATCATACAAAGAAAGACCATACATGGTGATTAATAAGTAAATATCTATTGATAAACCTGATTAGTACCATAAATGTGCCTTCATCTTTGTGAATTTATTTGATATTTTTATAAGTTGTTGAAAAATGTGTGACAATCATAAACGCACTACAACAAAATTTTCACATCACCAGAGCCTATATTTCCAATATCAAAAAATCTTTCACAGCAAGTGCGTTAAAAATGTTTTCAATAGGTTGAATCTTGTATTGGAGAAAAACTACATTTGAATTATTTTCGTCCTGCATAATAAAACTCAAATGGAAATTAATTCTATGCCATCAAAATTCCATTAATAAGGTATTATCATATGCATGTTCAGTCGAAATTGTTTTTGTTAGTAGCATTGTTAACAGCAATCAGTCTGCATTTCTTTCCCAAAACAGTACAGAAATTCATAATCAGGCAATAAATTGATGAAACAAACGAAATTATTAGGCACTCGAACGGCCATTATATCTGCCACTAATTGCAGTTTTAAATCAATTCCAAACTACATTGCAAAATAAATAATAATTTATACACATTTATAAAAACATAAAGCCTGGTAAGAAAATCTCAGTACAGATCAAGAAGGCATTATTGAGAGATGTGCAAATTGCAAAAAGAGACAATGACGGCAACAAAGAGAACCGTTACTGTCACATAAGCAACCAAAACTACTATTTGAGGAAATTTTTATGAATATTGGAGATGTAGATTGCAAATATTACTTGATGACATTAGATTATTATTCAAGATTTATATGATACTTTCTCTAAAATCTATATTGTCTCACTATATGTTTTGTATGAACTGTTCAGGTTTATTGGGATACCAAAGTAAATAGTGGCGGAAAACAGTCCACTCTCATCACAAACGTTTTATACAGACGTTCTCAATGTGTTCTCAATAAAATTTATTTGACACTTTCTTAAAAGAATTTCATGCGGAAATTTTTTAGGAATTCTTAATAAGATTTTTTGAGAATTTCTTAAAAGAATTGCATACAGAAAGTCTGAAAAAGATATCAAACACAAATTTCATTCTCATTAGATCTTAATAGACTCATTAAAATTTATTCAATTCTCATTAAGGTCAAATTATAAGCTTTTACATAAGTTTACACAATTAGAAAATCAAATAAGTCAATAATGGGCGTATTTGCTAATTGCACGCGCGTCGCCGGTTTGCCACCTATTGAAACCGCGAGCAGCCAAGTCTACTTAAGAAGGATTAACTGAAACCGCCGGTTGGAATGTATTAGTTAATTCAAAATCGCGTAACCGATTGGCCAACTGTATTTGTTAATGTACACTCGTACAAATAGTGCCCGCGGATTTCATTTGCTAATTCAACGCTAGTGGCCAACCAACAAATAATATAGTCGTACTCAAAGTTTTCGAATTGAATTTCAGTTACTCGGACAGAGTTCGAATATTTACGATTCAAGCTCGAATATTTTTTTGAAAAATAGACCTATTCTGAATTCGCTCGACATTTATTTTCAAATTTCCTAGTTCTTTTTCACTAAAACATATTTATTTGCAGTTAAATAAAGCAAGTGAAATTTTAAAAAATTTATTTTTAAATGGGTTTTTATTCGAGTAAAAGTATTAATGAATTCTTTTCAGAGTTTTTTGATGAAGTCTTGCGAATTCATGCTGGTTGGAGTTTATAACTTGAAAACCCTGGTTACATTGCGTCATTACGAACTGCGCAATTTTTATTTGTCTTCACCACCACAATACGTCTCTAGCATTTGGCGACCTGATAGCTTTTGTGATCAACCAGAGATCATATTGCATGATTTTGGAGATGGTTCAACAAATCACTCTCACACAAATTCAGCCAGAATTTCAATTGGAGAGATGAAAGTAAAATATAAATATATAAGAATAAAATGCAATAATTCAGCTAGTGTACTTAATGTACTGCTTTATTTGTTTTACGAATATTTTAAATGTCTGTTACCAATTAAAAAATGCAGGCAAGCATACAAAGACTCGTGAAGTTAAGAATTATAATTACGACTAAATCATTTGGAATGGTTGGAGCAAGTGTCATAAGCAAATAGAATTTAAGAGTGGTGAATTAAATAAAACAGTCGGAATTATTCAGTCGCCGCTCACGTGCATTAGCAAATACACCCAATAGAAGTTATCTAATCATTAATCATCTTGCTGAATGTAAATTATTATTGAGCAAAAAAAGAAAGTATTATAGAAAGATAAGTACATCAAGGGAAAGCTTTCACTGTGATTAATGAGGTTATATACAAGTAAAAATTATCAACTATATGTTAAAATATTAAATTTAATCGTATATTAGTGGTTGTAATATATTGACACTGTATTTCATTTTCTTAAGAAAATTAGAAGTTGAAATTCAGTTTTTGTTTTGAAATTATAATATTTAAAATCATATTACAACAATGAAATTCAACTAAGAATAAGCATATAACTCAACAATAGCCATATCAACAAACACAATTGCAGAAAAATAAAATATTTTACCTTTATATAGCAATGGATTATGATGAATATAGAAAACTGTTAAATCTGGAAGGTGAATTCAGTAAGCAAAAAATAAAGATTTTGCAACAAAAACATAACTACATTAAAACAACAAAATGAAATTCAGTAGAACTTATAGGCAACCTATAAACCTATTACAAAAATTTTTTTAATTCAGAGAGATCTTTTAAAAAATCAAACAAATTTCATTAAAGAAAAATTAAGGGATCGAAAAATGAACTAGCTGAAATGAACAATTGAAAAATCCAGTTACAAGATGGAATAGATGACTGGAAGCCATATAATCTTAATAATCTACAACAGTTAGAAGATAAATGTTTTCTTGGAGATGAGAGTTCTATTCAGAAAAGAGGAACAGAGGCTCCACAAATTGAAACCAATTTCAATATAGATATTCTAAAAAAATATAGCTTAAGTTTACCAAAGGAACTTAAAACAATTATTAATACTGAAAAAGATGAACTAATTAAACAAATAAATTCAATTATAATAGATAGTGGTAGTATAACCAAAGCAAATACTAGATTGAAAAAAGTGCATGATGAGTAAAATTTTAAATTTAGCAAAGTTGAAGAAAAAATAAATTTTACAGATAATAAACAAGTAGAACAAGAATAAAATGAAATTGTTGATAAACCTGACAAAAACAAAAGAAATTATGATGTTTTAGTAAGATATGGGGAAAAATTATATAGATACAGAAAATTTATAGATTTTGTTTAGAAAAATACTCATTTGGTTGACTCTAATGAATCTATGGATGGAAATATTCAAGGAAAAATTGTCAAAAAGAAACTTAAAAGCTTCTCACTAAACGATAATCAGATTAGTTAATATAATGAAAATTCTAGTGATATAGTAATTATTTTCCCTACCAATGATTTAAAATCAAGTTATCCCTTTACAAAACAAACTTTGCGCAAACTTTATAATTAAATTAGCACAAATGAAATCAGAAAAGTTAGAATTTATATTAATAATAGCCAAAATCAAATTATAAACTTAGGTGATTGTCATTCATTTAGTATTATTAATCAAATAAGAGTATTCATAATTAAACAGGAAAATTTTAAATTTTAAATTTCACTTTAAGGTATGATTAAATCTAAGGAAACCTATGAAAAAAATTCAGGGTTGAATCAAATTCACCCACAGTTTAAAGAGTCAATCTTAAGGGTGTATCAGAAATTAGAAACAGGCTGAAGAACAGACAAATAGTAAACATAAAATTATTTCAAGAGAAACTCCAATTGAAAAAAGGGGAATGGAAATACAAATGTTATTGAAAACATTTTCCAAGAGTGGGCCCAAGAGCTGGACAATATAAGGACAAGATGTTAAAATTAATTTCTCTCTTACTTAAGTTTGACTTTGTCAAATGCAAGAATAGAAATTTTTCTAAACTCTTTTAGAGAAATGATTAACTTCAGAAATCCAGCAATTCTAGAAAGAAATGAATATATTCAATTTGATTTACATACTATAGTTGTAATTTTTGAAGCAGGTAATATTCTAAATTAATCAATTATAAGTTTACAGTTGATAATCTTACAGATATAATAGCTTATGATTGGTTTAATGCTTACATAGATGTGAAAATTAAAATAGTTAACCTTGATAATGTAGCATAATCCACAAAATTAGCTGCTAAAGAGAAAAGAAATAAGTGAAAGAAAAGAAAAAGAAAAACAAAAATAATTAGAAATTTATTTTGCAATTTAATTTGTTTTATTTTGAAACAAAGATTTATCAAATACAAATTTAAAAAATTTGTACTTGTTGAAAACACTAATTTAATGTCAATGTCAAGCTAAATGGTTCATGGTGAGAAGTGGTCAGGATCCCATGACAGAAATGATTCAAGGTTCTGTGCCCCTGATCATGAAAGTGCACATAAGTTAAGTATATGAATAGGAGTTTTCTGATTACTTATTTACCTGACAACTGTTTCCTTCACACCAGTAAGTTAATAACAAATTTGATATAAGAATAGTAATCCAAATGTATGATTTTATATTAATTCTTTATCTAGATCCAAAATATTGACTATAAAGTGAACAATAATGAGACCATTTATGATATTACTATTATTACATGTAGGACAAGAAGCTGCTACTTGTTTAATTAATTATCTATTAGCTAATAGTTTTCAGTAATGGCTATTTGTACATTATTTAATTGAGCAGCTAGTTACAAGCTGCAGTATATTAGTACACTTTGCAAAACGAGTTTAAGTTGAGTTGTTTCTTGTCTTTAGTATTCACCACATTAGTATAGAGTACACATAAGTCATGTGATTGAGCTGAGTGATTGATACATTTCAATGGAAACAGATTGCTGGAGTTGCTGATTCAGGAGAACAGTGTTGGGCAGATGCCCAGTTGTTGGAGACACTGCAAGGCTAATTCACCTAAACAGTGACGGTTAAATTTTCTATTAATAACAGTTAATGGAAATGGTTGACAAGAAAGCCAATCAGTGAAAGACCATTAGATCCCTACCAGCTAAATCATCCCTTGATCAAATAGATAGATTTGAGTAAATGGACGTCAAGCCTGGTAGGAGATGCTACAATAATACAGGACTTTTTACTGCAGATAATGTTACTATTAGTGGTGATGTTTACTTACTCTTTAACAGAGTATTTGTAGAATATCTACTACAAATCTTACAATTTTTTTTCAAAAGTTGCCCATTTACATAACTTGCTTAAGTATTCATAATCATATTTGAACACTGCACAAAATAAATTTTTCTACAAAGACAAAAAATAATAAAATACATCTTCTAATAGATGAAAATCAAGTTAATGCAATTTAAGACAGTTTTCTACCTGCTTGCAAGGTTCAAATAAATCTTGAACTAGCAAAAGATGACAATGTAGTACTTTAATCTTTCTGGAAATAGAAAACTTTTTGTTACTAATTACAGCTTTTTGTCCCACAATTGGAATTCTATCACAGTGGAAGAAAAAAGTATTTGAATAGTTTTATAAATAGCAAATGGATGTATATAAGAAACATTTTAGAAGAATTTAATCCTTTAATTCAGCATTCAAGCATATTTAGAATAAGCAATTCAATACAAAAACCTAGATATGTTTTCATCTATATCATCACTGAAGATAAAATGAATTATCAAAGGAAGAATGAACATGACTTTGATATGTCAAATTCTACTAAAATTTTTATGAAAGGTAAATGACTAAAACTGACGTCATTGCTAGTGGCGTGGATATGGGAAATTCGAAAAATTTGATGCCATAATTGTCTCATTTTTTTCAAAATTTAACATGGCATACATGTGCGCAATTGTATTACGATTTTGCAAAATTTCAATGAATGTGCCCAGAGCAACAGGCTTTGGGTTATTAGCAAAAATGCAATTTTTTGACTTTTTAAATTGAGGGTCCCTAGTATGATCAAATTTTAAAATTTTTAGTAATTTATGTATTCACACTTTAGGTAAGACCAAACTGCACATTTCACTTCTTATTAAAAATGTTGTATAATGATAATTGNTGCAGAAAGGTTTTCTTAAGAAATAGCCTCATATAAAAGCCTAAAATTCCATATTTTGGCCTGTATCTCGGCCAATTATTAACAGATTTCAATGAAAATTGATATTTTGACTTTAAATATTGTTATAAGCAACGCTGCTTTTGAGATTGAGTGTGGTTTACAGTAGTTTGGCTTAAAAGCCTATATTTTTAGGCTTTAATAGCCATACTCACAGGATTGCAGTGACATAACACAATATTACATATTGAAGAATGAGCCTTTCTTTGCAATATATAAAGTTTTAGGAAATTCATGTTCTATTTTGGAGAAAATTTAGCCCAAATTGGACAAGTTGCAAATAACTGCTAATTTTACTAATTTCTGTGCATTTGTCAAAGAAACATACGGTTTATTCTGAAATTCAAATATCCCACTATCTAAAGTANTTAATGTAGGCTTAGCACGTCATATATAATAAAAATCTACATGTTTATTGAAAATATATTGAATTTCTGCAGAAAGGTTTTCTTAAGAAATAGCCTCATATAAAAGCCTAAAATTCCATATTTTGGCCTGTATCTCGGCCAATTATTAACAGATTTCAATGAAAATTGATATTTTGACTTTAAATATTGTTATAAGCAACGCTGCTTTTGAGATTGAGTGTGGTTTACAGTAGTTTGGCTTAAAAGCCTATATTTTTAGGCTTTAATAGCCATACTCACAGGATTGCAGTGACATAACACAATATTACATATTGAAGAATGAGCCTTTCTTTGCAATATATAAAGTTTTAGGAAATTCATGTTCTATTTTGGAGAAAATTTAGCCCAAATTGGACAAGTTGCAAATAACTGCTAATTTTACTAATTTCTGTGCATTTGTCAAAGAAACATACGGTTTATTCTGAAATTCAAATATCCCACTATCTAAAGTATGCCACAACTGTTTGAAATTACAGATTTATCATAGAAATTACATTTTATGTAGAAATCCAGAAGTCTGGATATGCAAAAGCAGGGAACAGTTGTTCGAAAATTATACATTTGTCAAAGAAATATATGTTTTACATTGAATTAGGTCAAACAGAGTATGCAGGCAAAGAACAACATTTCAGCTCTCCTAAATTCAAACGTTTCTCTAAGCAAAATGTGCTTTCTGCTTAACAATTAAAAATACCGTAAGAAATACCTTAAGGCGTTTTTAAGTTCAAATATTTCTTTAAGCAATATGTTTTCTACTTAAAAATTAAGAAGAAACATACAAGGACAATCTTATTTTGATCGCAAATCAAAACATTTCTCTAAACATAATATATGTTTTCTACTTAACACTTTCTAAGGCATATACAAGAAAAGACTTCCGGCGATCCTAAATTTAAATACATTGCTGAAAATACACAAATCTCTTCAAATACATGTTGTTTACTATAANCTGAAATTCAAATATCCCACTATCTAAAGTATGCCACAACTGTTTGAAATTACAGATTTATCATAGAAATTACATTTTATGTAGAAATCCAGAAGTCTGGATATGCAAAAGCAGGGAACAGTTGTTCGAAAATTATACATTTGTCAAAGAAATATATGTTTTACATTGAATTAGGTCAAACAGAGTATGCAGGCAAAGAACACAATTTCAGCTCTCCTAAATTCAAACGTTTCTCTAAGCAAAATGTGCTTTCTGCTTAACAATTAAAAATACCGTAAGAAATACCTTAAGGCGTTTTTAAGTTCAAATATTTCTTTAAGCAATATGTTTTCTACTTAAAAATTAAGAAGAAACATACAAGGACAATCTTATTTTGATCGCAAATCAAAACATTTCTCTAAACATAATATATGTTTTCTACTTAACACTTTCTAAGGCATATACAAGAAAAGACTTCCGGCGATCCTAAATTTAAATACATTGCTGAAAATACACAAATCTCTTCAAATACATGTTGTTTACTATAAAATCAATTAGACATATATATTATCGACTTTATGTTTATAAAGTTTAAAGTTCAATAGCAAATGTACATAAAACATTTAAACCTGATTTATGAAAGCTGTGCACAGAACAATCTGTAAATATAGTAGTAGTGATTAGTTTTGTTTACCAATATTTATTGTAACACCTAAGATGCATGGAGTTTAATTCACAAAAAGACTGCGGAACATTTGATTCAATGCTACTATAATTTACTGAATAGCACGGATACTGTTAGTTAGATTTTGCGACTGAATTGCGGTAAATTAAATATATTTCTGCAACTATCCTCACAGAGTGCTTGCATTACTACATCAAATGGTAGATATAGGTTTCCTTCCTAATAGAATGTGATTAAAACCCATTCTACTTGCAGAAGAAAAAACTTCACGGCGCTCATAAATTCAAATGTTTTTCTAAGCAATGTATTTTTTCTACTTAACACTTTATAAAGCATATACAGGAACAACCTTATGGCAATCCTAAATTCAAATGTTTTTCTAAGCAATGTATTTTTTCTACTTAACACTTGATAAGATATATGCTGAAACAACTTTTTGGCGAACCTAAATATCAAATGTTTTTTTAAGTAACATGTTTTCTACTTTACAAAGCATATACAGGAACAACCTTATGGCAATCCTAAATTCAAATGTTTTCCTAAGCAATATTATTTTCTACTTAACACTTGATAAGATATATGCACAAACATCTTTTTGGCGAACCTAAATATCAAATGTTTTTCTAAGTAACATGTTTTCTACTTAATACTTTATAAATCATATACAGGAACAACCTTATGACAATCCTAAATTCAAATGTTTTCCTAAGCAATATATATTTTCGACTTAACACTTGATAACATATATGCAGAAACATCTTTTTGGCGAACCTAAATATCAAATGTTTTTCTAAGTAACATGTTTTCTACTTAATACTTTATAAATCATATACAGGAACAACCTTATGACAATCCTAAATTCAAATGTTTTCCTAAGCAATATATATTTTCTACTTAACACTTGATAACATATATGCAGAAACATCTTTTTGGCGAACCTAAATATCAAATGTTTTTCTAAGTAACATGTTTTCTACTTAATACTTTATAAATCATATACAAGAACAACCTTATGACAATCCTAAATTCAAATGTTTTCCTAAGCAATATAAATTTTCTACTTAAGACTTGATAAGATATATGCAGAAACATCTTTTTGGCGAACCTAAATATCAAATGTTTTTCTAAGTAACATATGTTTTCTACTTAATACTTTATAAGGCATATACAGGAACAACCTTATGACAATCCTAAATTCAAATGTTTTACTAAGCAATATATGTTTTTTACTTAACATTTGATAAGATATATCCAGAAACAACTTTTTTCGCGAACCTAAATATCAAATGTTTTTTTAAGTAATATATGTTTTTTACTTCCTCTTTTTTAGTCATTTACCTCGTATGCCAGTGTAGAAGGCATACCAACTATGCAACTTGTCATGTCAGTTAGAATTTGGAAATGATAACTTCCATCCACAAGTTGAGATTCATCCAGCTAATGAGTTTCCAAGACATTATAAAGAATTTTTAAGATAAAATGATGGTGTCAATAACATTTTATATTTATGAATCCTGATTTTAAGGAGAAATATGGAATGATAGTATTTCATTTATCTAAGCAAAAATATACGTGTTGAAATTCTATCAATGAAATTAGATATGCTTTACAAGGTGCTCCTGCAGATCCATTTCAATTATATGCATTGATTATGTATGAACAAGATATATCTGTGAATACAAAACCAAATTGACTTAATTAACATTTTAGTTTCAGTTTGTCAAGCATGATTTTGAAATTTTTTATAAGCTTTTGAGCATAGTGAAAGCTCAGGGACTTAACATAGTTAAACCTACCCACAGAAACCATTTTTTTCCTTATATACAAATGACAGAATATAAGTAGTATAATGTATCTTTAACTAATGGTCAATTTATTACTTTGAAAAAAACAATTAAAAATTCAGAGAGAGAGAGAATGTCCCTTCCATTACTCTTAACCCAAAGACAAAGTAATCAGTTGAAAAAGCTAAAAAATGAATAATGGTTTTGCCTTCTTTATGGCACCTGCTTCATTGATTGGAAAGTATACAGTAGCACTATTACTCACTGGTGTGGGAATGAGCATAAAATAAGTAATCAAAGGAGGAGGTATGCAATTAAATAAATGCACATAAATCCACCAAAGGGAAATGTAATGAAAATTTGATCTACAGTTGCAAAAGAGAAAGAAATGCATGTAAAAATTATTAAGTTTAAACTTTGTCTCCTTTTTCAGTAATCCTCTTTACAATAATGATATTTTACAATTTATGAGAAATTGTGACAGAACACCAGAATGTGAGCATAAATGCATTCTTGGTAGCCTCACGAGTGAAATTAGTTAGTTAGAATTTTTTTCAGTGATTTCTTATTTGTAATATATTTAGTATGAATCAAATTCTATGTGAAACAGGTCCTTTGCTTCATATCAGGTTTTATTATTAATACAATGGCAAGCTAAATGTTCAAGCACACAAGTAGTTATTCAGGGACTCTCACAATTGCATTTACAGGCCAACTGAGAGGCATTCTCCATATCTACACTCAACATCAGCTTTAACCTCAGCTTTACTGCTCTGCCCTGTCTAGTAAAATTGTGTCTTTTGGTTAATGTTAGGCATAGGAGTTTTTCTTTGTTTAGCTTACCTATTGATCAATTCACTTGATAATAAGCCTCTACATTCTAAATTGATGAGTAGCTAACCTTAGGCTAACCCTTTTATTTTAGATCCAAATTTTTTTGTGGTTAATAAACATGACAGATTTATTAAACATAGGAATTTCTTACAAGCATATTATTACATTGCTTGGTAATTAATTCAGCTTCAGAGATGTACTTAAGTGATGGTCAGTTTATATATTAGGGGTTATTTACATGTAAGATCTATAGGAGGCAAAAGTGGCATGTTCCCAACTTCCATTTATTACTCATAATAACAAGAGCAATTATTGTACATTCACTGAGCTAGTTTCTTTCTGAGTCACAAACCTTGGCATGGCATCGAAGATCACTGCTGGTAACCACTTTCTTCCTGATTGCATGGCACCACTTCTGGTTCCAACACTGATGATATCTTCTGCTTCTAAAGAGAACTTGGTTATTACTGTCTAATCTCATAATAGAGTTAATATATAAAATATAGTTAATTAATTGAGCAGTAAGAAATAGTTGGAATTGACAACTCAGTAGGAAATCACAGTTGTACTCTATGAATAGTGATAATAAAAGCTATTATGATTAGTCCTAAGCAGTGTGTTGATTCTACAATACCTTTTAAAAATTAATTTGTGGCAAGAGGAATAAGACATGCATACATAATATTAAGAATATTTAAAATGTGTTTTTGTGAAGAAAGTACAGAAAGCTAACCACTTGGAATTTAAAAAGCAATATAAGCATAAAGATATGCCCCCAATGTCATATCTATTTCCTTAAGCAATACTTCACTTAGCACACTATAATCTGCACTGCAATAACATATATATATATGTAAGAACAAAAAAAGCAGTTAGAAGCAATTAAAAAAAGAGCTCTAAAAATAGTGTTTAGAGATTATGAATATGCTGAAACAATGATAGCAGCAAATTGTGTTTCATTATGTGATAGAAAGCAAATTTTATGTAATTGATTATATATATATATATATATATATATATATATATATATACAGAAATGAAGAACCAGGTAATTTCAATAATTTTGAATTAGAAAATTTGGTAGTATATATATATATATATACACACATAATAAAAGGTCATGATAAGCTCATAGTGAAAATATTCTATTTATATAGCATTTACCATGAATTTAAGTCTTGTAAATATGTAGTATTTCACTTAAAAAAAATATAAAACACTAATGAAGTACTGCACTTTTTCTAACATTTTGACAATATTGATTTATTATGATCAAATAATGTTAAACAGGTCACAAAAAGATTATAGCAAAAAATAGTTCAGCTAAAGGTTATTTACTTAGGCTTTTGATGAAATGAACCAAACAGAAATTTAAATTTTTATCAATTATTGGATTAGGAGAAAAATAGCAATAATGACCTGTAAGTGATTATACTGTTCTATTGTATACCAGTCAAATGTTAAACTGGGAAAACAAAGCTGTATTTAAATTAGAATCAATAAACTTTTAGTAGAGCTTAGTCATTTATTAAATACATTTAACTAGGTTGGATCTATTGTGAAATTAGACAGCTAAACTTTTAAGTGGCAATGGTGGTAGTGAGATAAATCATGCATATTGATGGTGCTCATAGAAGATCAGTCAACAGATATTTTAATTAATCTATTTAATGAGTTGCTATTAAACACTGAACTGTTAAATTGTGAAGTTGGAATGTGTAATGATCAATGAATATTGCAACCTTAGATGAATATGAACTTAGATCCAACTTATAAATTCTTTAAAAAATTATTTAATTATAAATCTACTGCCCTTTTGTTCAATGGAAAGAAGCTTATGTCCTAGGTGAATGAAGAAGAAATAGCTTGATGATAAATTTAGAATGCAATAATGTTAAATCACTAAAGAGTTAATAAAGTCTATATTAAATTTATTTGTTAGATGTTCACACTATAGTCAATACATAATGCAACTCTACAAAAATTACAATACAATAACTTCCTGTATTCATTAGTTATCAAGTTAACTGAAAATGTCTTAATGAGAGGAGAATTACTGTGATTCATCTACTGTCAGAAAAACTGCACCATGTTGGTGTGAGTGCTTTTATTCAGCAGCTTTTTTAAAACTAAACACTACAAAGTTAGTTACTAGCATGACTTGTGGGCACATTATAGATGTGTTTGGTAATATGCAAGAGGGTACTAACCATTTAGGGGGCAATAATACTGATGAAGTTAAGACAAAACAAGTTATAGGGGTGGTTTTGGTGTATTCTTTGAATTGGTGATGATCCCATTAAACTTAAAAAACTATCTGTATTTTTATTTCAGTTTTGTACTGCAGCATGTATTGCAATCAATTTTTTTACCTCTTTAGCTTTACAGCTAAAATAGCAACATTAGTTGCTTTTTTAGTTGTATTATGAAAAAAGTCCCACAAATTATTGAATGCGTCATCAATTTCACAATTGCTCACTTATTTCTTTGAATAAGAATATTGAATTGAAAAAACTATATGTACTTTCATTTCAGATTTGCACTGCAGCATGTATAGCAATCAATTTTTTACCTCTTTAGCTTCACAGCTAAAAAAACAATGTTAGTTGCTTTCTTAGTCTTATTATGAAAAAAGTCTCACAAAGTATTGAATGTGACATAAATTTCACAATTACTCACTTTTGTAGTTTGAAAAAAGAATTTTTAATTTCTTTTCTAAATATGAGTGATCTTAACTTTCACAGTGAAGGGGCTTCTAAATATAGAAATTTAATGCCAGAAACACATCTGCCATTCTTTAATCAATGTAGATGCATCAATCTTTACTGAGAAGTAGTAGTCAATACTCAAAAATATTTAAATTATCAAAAACCCAGAAATCCCAGTATATTCAATAATCATGGCAAAATCTCAAAAAAAAATGAAAGAATGGATCACAGATATCAATAAAATGGAGTAAAGTGTAAATGAATTTTCAAGGATTATACATAATATCCATTTTCATCATCTACAATATACATTTAAAAGACACTGATTTTTTTTATCATAGGGGTGTCCTAATATGAAGTGAAATCCTACTAAACAAATTGTTGAAAATCAAAATATTAAAATGCAGTTTTATAGATAGTTTTTAAAAAAACAATAACTATGATTTTTAAAGCTTGCCATATTGACCCAGGACAAAAAAATTCAAATCTCCTTTCAAAACTGCATATTTTGGTGTAAAAATCTATCTTATTCATAGCTTCATTATATCAAAAGTTATGAAAGAAAATATCTTTTCTGAAAAGCTCTGCTAATATTCTTAGAGCTAATATCTTACAGCTAAACATAATGAGAAACAAATTTTTTCAGTGAAATTTGCAACTTAAAAATTCAAATGGACCTGTGATATCTTTAAAATTTTTGTTGCTATAGCTTGCTAATTTAAGGTGTAATATCTAAAGGCCAACCCAAGTTTTCAAAATAATTTTTTTTTAAAAAAGTTTATGGCTTTGTGAAATTTTTATCTTCAAATTTCAAAAAATTCTGATCAAAATTCAGATCACTAGTGTGAAAAAACAAAAAAATTTTAAAAATAAGTTTTTTTTTCTAATATATGGTAAAAATTTAAAAATACAGACTTATTAAAGAATTTTTATAAACTTCTAATGTTAGGAATTTAATAAAACTGTTAATTTTCAAATTTTTTGGCAAATTTTTTGCTGGAGCTCTCCTCTCCAAATATCATCAATGAAGATGTTCAGGCTTGAAAAGCCTTCAACTGGCAGAGCTCTATAAGCCTGCAAAATTTCATGGTGATAGCTATAATATAGACAGAGCAATGGGCAAAAATGTGTTTTCAAGAAATTTAGATAAAGTATAGAAAGCAACTAACATTGCTTAACACACTACCCTCTAGGACAGTAATTTATTATGAGAATAAATCAGATATTGACAAGAGTATGGGATTTCACAATACTAGTAATCTTAAGTACTTAAAAACAATTGAATTGAATTGTCCAGAATAAGCCATCCATTGAAAAGACGTCATTTTTTTGCAAATAAATTGATGCTTGATTGTTTGGAACAGTTTAGAAGTAAAAGTTGGTTACATAAAAGTTAAACTTTTAAAATTATTCCTATTCTTTCAAAAAATTATTTGTTTGTTATGTACATGTAGCTAAGACACTTCAATTTAACTCCAAAGTTTAGAAGCATTGTTTAGTATAAATATTCCATTGTTTTCAAAATATCAATAATTGGAAACTTTGTCAAAAAATCTCTATTGAAGTAATACCAATTGATCACATCCAAGTGTAAAAAATGTGCATATTCCTCAATATCAGAATTACAGTTCTCATTTAATGCCATAGCTGTACACCTAGGATTTGGTAGTGACTTGGAAATTCAGCAAAGTTGCTCCTTTGAAAATATAAGGTGGTTCATCTGTAGCAATATCCCATTCTAAATATTCTCTGATATAAAATTTTTAGGTCAATGCAAATGACATACACCAATGTTATATTTAAAAATAATTTTATTTCTTTTGGGAAGTTGCTGTAGCTAGTGCTGGGCAATTAACAGAAGAAATGAACCAAATGTTAATGACTGATTAATCAGAGGAAAACCAGTTGTCAGGTAGGAAATATATGTCCAAGCACTTCAAAGAAATATCAATTTATGGAACCTGTATCAGACGGGTGCCTTTCATTTGGACAGTGGTTGCTGGAATTGAGAGGAAGTCTTTTCTTGATTCTAAAAGTTTTGGAAATTTTCTGTAAGGGACTTATATTTAATAATTCAGTTTAGGAATTTTGTACATCAAAATGAGCAACCCATCACCAAAGAGAAGAATGATGCAGTGCAAATCAAACCCCAGGAGACAAGTGAAGAGAGCAAAGCTAACCAAACAGAGGGACATCAAAAACATTAGCAAATGGGAGGAAGCTGAAAAAATGCTGAGTAGTATTCACTGCTGATTAATAGGCACAATGATGAAAGGTGCAAACCTTCAACATCACTTAGTACTCACCACTGCCAATTAAAGGGCATGGTGACAAATGGCAGCAAAACTAATGTACTGAGTAGTCCACACTGCTGATTAAAGGGCATAACAATGAAAAGTAAGAAAACTAAGCAAAGTCCCAACTTTCCTTTGAATACTTCACACTGCTGATTAAAGGGCAAGTGGATGAAAGAGTTACCACAGGAAGGTGTAAGCAGTATAAATCTGATACTGGAAACTCTGGAAGGGAACTGACCAAAAGGGGACCAACTAGAGACCATCAGCAGTGGTTCAGATATGGACTGCAAACTGAGCACCAGTACCAGAAGACCTCTCATGCTCACTCAGGACATGCTACATGCCCCCTCAGAGCTAACCTACTCTATATCAGAGCTAACAATATGATTGATGGAATGAAGCAAACATATGTCAACAATTGATGGTGAAAAACTACACCCATATTTCATTGCAAAAGCAAAAATGAAGTACAATGCATACGAAAAACTTTCACCAGAAACTTGGAGTCACATACAAAGAAACACCAAAATGGACAAAATGAACTTACTGCTCATGTTTGACAAAGAAAATTGGCCTATGGTAAGCACAATAATAGGCTACCCCCAGAGAATGAGCAAAACATTGGAACACCCAAATACCAGAAGCAAAAATGAACTACTCCCCAACCATTGGAATGGCTACATCACCTACAACAACAGGGGCAGCTACACAAACATTGAAGAAAACGTAGAAACAAAAATACTAAAATGCAGCTGCCACAAACAATCTCCATTCCAATGTTACTACCAAGATAGCACTTACCAAAAGACAGAAAATTTGCAAAATGATACCTGCATGAATTTAAAACATACACAAACAGAAAAGAAAAAGCAAGGAAAATAATCACGTCAGAGGCATACAAAAAAACTAAAGCAATAATGCCAGCTGAAAACAACAAAAAACGTATCTACATAGAAGGAAGAATCACCACATGCAATCTATATACTGAAGGCAAACCCATATACAAACAACTAGAAGAAATGCGACAAGAAATAGAAAAAAGATCCCTTAAAACAATAATGCTATTTTTAGGAGTCAATGACCTTGAATGGCTAGACATTTTACGACATATTGAAAAGAATAGAAGTAATCACAATGATACAAATGGACAAAAACAACCCCAACAAAATAACTGAAAATGACATATAAAACAACATTAGCTTTTTCTACAAAGATGTCAAAAACACTAAAAGTCTGCTTACTAACCATATTTAAATTCTTATACTCAGAAAGCAGATTAAAAGAGGAACTAGCACACACAAGCTGGGCAAATGCACTAATGACTCTAATGATTAGCCTAAAAGGCTTGCAGCTATACAAAAATTTCTACACACTATTCACGAGGAAAATCAATTAATTAAGGGAAATCACATCAATCACATATTCACTCTTGACAACAAACACCATCAGGTACACAGACACAGTTGCCACAGAAAAACAAGCAGCACTGAAGCTCACAAAACAAATAGAATTCACAGAGGGGAAAAGCTGAAATAATAATCAAAAGAGCAGATACACTAATACATGGAGAGAAAGCAACTCTAAAATTAATGCAAGCTGAGAGAGGCGTGTAGCATAATAATAATCAAATTGATAACATCATAACAAAGAAGAAGAAAAAACAACATAAAACTCTAATCAGAAACTCAGATCAATTTATTAGAACTTGCACTAAATGATTTTGACAAATTGTAAAAGCAATAATCAGTCGCAATTAATTTGACAGAATGCATGTGGACAATACGCTCTGCATTAATTTTAGCTAGCCATGTGGTTCACACAGAACTTAATTATGTGGACATAAGAAATCAATTTGCGACTGGTAATTGTTTAATTGGTAAATATGATTAATGAAATTTTATATAAATAGGAATGAAGTGCTGTAAAAATGATGGAAATGTATTCTTTAGTAGTTTACCTTTGCTTCACGGTTCGATTAATTATATTTAAATGCACAGCGCTAAGTATTCATTGTGTGTAATGATCAAGGGCTGTTGTGAGGGATTGCTATTAGATTTCAGGCTAGAGAATTGCATGCTAATAAGTTATGGCTAGGAATAGGAATGTTTTTCTCATGCTTAGCTGGCTACCACTTGTTCGTATTACATGTAGTAACAAGTACGCAAAAGACTGATAGCCACTGTAGGTATGTTAATTACTAATGTTATTTTAGATCCAAATTGTTTGACTCATAAGAGACTGATAAGTGACCATGTTGATTATATCAAATCTATAGGTAGGTTAGAAGCTGCCATAGTTTATAGTTATCTTTTTATTTTTTCTGCAGCTAGTGTTGTGTCCATTTTACATGTCAGTCATTATTGTATACATGTTTTAACTAAATGTAGGAAACTTCTCTATTTTTATATTAGCTATTTTTAATCCATGCAATAGCAGCTATAGTCAGGTTGTGATATATTATTTTTTTTGTATATTGAAGTAACACATATTGAGAATGAGAGTTAATTCGATTAGTGACTGGTATTTATTACACAGTAAGTAAGGCACACATAACAAAACTCTTTCATTGAGACTAATGTAGCATCAACCAAAAGAATAAGCTGTGAACTAAAAGGGAATAGCGTCGAAAGATTAGTAGTGATTAAATATGATCAAAAGTGATTGTAAAAATTTAGTTAAATATCTTATTCATTTGTATTATGCAACTAAGTTACAATATTGCACATTATGAGAAATACAGTGTAGACGATTAAGAAAAATTAGACAAATTGTAACAAGCAAAATTATGCTTACGTCAGAACAGCCATGTTGGCAGAAGATTAATTCAAAATTTGAAATCGGCAGGTACTTAGAACTTTTTAAATAAATAGCTTAGAACTTAAATGGAATTTGATGAGCAATAAATTCTTCGGAGTTTATTTTAATTTCTTTTTCATCATTTATCTGGTTTGATATTTAATAAAATGTTCAGCTAAGCAAGTTGTGTTGAGTAGTGGCTGGATTCCATCACAGGAGCGATTCGAAGGGTCCTTGTGCCAGTCATGAAACCGCACTTAAGTTACAGATAGGGAGTTCTTCGATTCTTGCTTAGTCTGACTATCGATCACTACATGTACATTATAACAGATTCACAAAATGGCTGGATAGCCGACCATTAGGGTTATATCTATATTACTAAAAGTAGGAGACTCGACAATAATTGACCAAATAAATGACTTTACATGTATCATTATTAAATGTAAGTGTAGGAAGCTGCAATATATTAAATAATTATTAAAGATAATAGTTTTACAGTAATGGCTAGTTTGATATTAACTTAATGCAGCTAGTGTCAACGCCTGGTTGCTTTATTTACTCAGTCTAGCAAACACTTTACAAAATTGAGTTTAAGTCAGTAATGTTTTGACATGAGTGCGTGCACTGAGCTAATGTAGGGTACACATAATTAAACTTCATTGAGCTGAGATGGTGCAACGAACTTGGTCAATTGCTGATGAAGGAGAGGAACTGTTGTGTGGAGATCAGCTTCAGGCAGTAGCCCACAGTTAGTCAATCAGAGAACACTGCATGGCTTCGTCACCTAAACAGTGATGATTAATACTCAGTTAATGTAACTAGTTAAGCAAAGAGGAAACATCTAGCAGTTTATTAAATTAGTAAATCCTCACCTGCTGTTAATCGAGTGATAATTATTAACAATAATACATGGCGCTAAAGGCCTGGTAGAGGATGTTACATGGCGACCATGACAAATAAGAACAAAGTCAACAGAGAGGAAACACACAGCGATACTCTTTTGAAACTCAGAAATGAACTCGAAGTAAAAGAAAAAAGGAAGCAACAAGGCAGTGAACGAAAATACAAAGTCAGCAGAGGCAGAAAATCCTAACCATGACAAGTGCAAATTAGACTCTTGAATCATAACCAAAATGGAAAGCCACTATGACATCAAGAAACAATGACAAATAACAAGAGTAATAAGAGAGGAAGTGCAAAGAAAACAGTACCAAAAACCAACACCCCCATGGCAACACGATCGTCATCATACCCAAGGAATACTGAAGCAGCCCAAACCCCAGAATCAGTAAGACAGGAATCCCCCTCTGAACCGGGAACCCCAGAGATTTTTGAAATTTTGAAAAAAACAGTGAAACTGAAAAACTCTTATGAGAAGAAATAAGCTTATTAACAAAGAAAATAGAAGAGATTGAGCAATCAAATGCAGAAGCAATTAAAAACATCCAAGTCGAGATGGACAGCAAACTAATTGAACAAAGCAAAGCATTTCAGAGTGAGATTAAGACACTCACGAAGCAATTAACAGAGTCAAATAGGAGATTCTTAGAGCAAAACCAGCTCTTGCAAGAGAAAAACAACGTACTAGAGACAACAAACTGGCAGCTAATACAAGACAACAATGTACAAGCCACAGAGATAACACAACTAAGGAGCAAAATAATCCGACTAACTTTGTTGTTGTGAGGCTACACAAGAATGGCTTTAAGCTCCTATTTTGTCTTATTAGTGATAATACTGAAGGTCACTTACACTGTTGTAAGCATTTTCCTTTACATATTCAGTGTTCCATCTGGTATTGATGAATTGGACTAAATTTATTAGGAACATCTGCAAGATTTGCTGATATTTATTGAGATGTTCACATCACTTTGAGCTTCATTTATAATGTCCTACAGTAGTGAGTTCCATTTTGAGAGATTCAGCAATCTTGAGGGCACATTTGATTGAATTCATTAAAACAAGTCCAAAGCCTGAGATAGAGCAACAAAATTAGCAGCCCTAGATTTTGGAGCTGATAAAATTGGACCCAATATTAGTTACCATAAACAACTTTGTTTTTGCTTAATCTATTTCAAAGCTGTCCAGGACAAAATCCATCTTAGCCATCTGGCTTTTAGAGAATATCAATGTATCTAGCAAAATATGGTGTAAAGCATCAATGAAGTGCCCAGTAAAACAAATTTAAGAATGTGATGTTGAATGCAATTGTCTATGACTGAATAGCAATTTCCTTAAGTTGCTGAAATTGGGCTTTTCATTCCACATCAAAATATTTTGTTGAGATAATATTGTCTGGCTCTTGGCAATATGCACTTTGGGTCTAGTTTGTTAATCAATTCTTGGAATCCAGTATCTCTGACAATTGATAAAGGTTGCAAGGCCACTGATATCATTTTAACAAAACAAGGGTTATTGCATTAATGAGCTAATTCATGCTCAACACAGATGATCTTGACATTGAATCTCAAAATGGCTTTTAGAAATTTTTAAACTGATAAAAATTTGTTAAAATTTTGTAAATTTAACTAAATTTATCACAAAACCTCATGTGGGTGGATGTGGATATGAGAAATACCATTACAACCTTACTGACATCTCAGCTTGTCATCATCTATTGTAAATTACAGTGACTTATGCTAGGGGTAGAGCATGGCAAAATGCCCAAATTAGGTTTTTAGAATTGATTAGTTAAATCAAAAAATTTTGTGTAAAATATTCAACAAAACTTAAAAAATTGGTTTCTAATTTGGTCATGCCTGAAATGTCCCCCAGCAGAAAATCCAGTGTACACCCCTGGTCAATTATATAGTATTATTGAAATGTTCTACTGTATAATAACATTTCAATAACTTTGTGAAAGTAAGGAACAACTTCTATAAACATATAATATTGAACCACAAAAGAAAGCAAAGCACCTCTGTACAAAATGACAGTAAAATGACACCTTCTTTATCAAGAACATTTACTAAAAAATATAACATGTTATTACTTGTGATTCTAGAAGAATAAAGTAAAAAAAATTATTTCAGCAGCTTGAGTACAACAGATACACTAATGGTGGATTGGCGTGATTCTACAATATTTTAGTTCAAAGAATTTTTCCACCCCAATAGCATAGCAAATATTAGTTGCTAACAACCTTTCTGAAAGGCAGCTATGCATTTGAATGCAACTCTAAAGTACATTTAGTATGAGCCTCCAGTGGGAATATATATATATATATATACATATATATAAA
>CABFPE010000031.1:47614-65811 GCA_900660155.1 Hofstenia miamia | reverse complement strand
GGAGTAAAAATCAAAATATGCGACAATTACCATAACAACCTTCAAACTATTCAGAATTTTATGAAAACTCCATTATACAAAAATTCAATTGAACAACTGAAAACTCACAATAACGAAAAACGAATGTTCATCGACTCAAAACATACTCTTCTACATGTTTTTAAAAATGGCAAACCTATTCACCAACAAGTGGAAGTATTAAAAGAGACAATAAATAATACGTCACATAAATGAGTTACATTATTTTCCGGCGTGATGGACACTATATGGACTAATACAACTTCAAGAAGACTACAGATTTTATGATGTTACTAACAAACTAGAAACTAAAGTCTTATTAAAATGTGGAAAACCTTCTTTAGAGGAAATTACTACAGAAGATATACATAATAATATATCTATGTTTTTTAAAGACATCAAAATGAATAGAAATTTACTCTATACTTTTCAAGAAATATTTCCAGGAATCGAAATTGATGAAACCAACACGCATACATCTGATTTTGACGCTAAATTAACTCTGTTAATTGCAAGAAAAAGTTTACTTCTATATAAAAAATTTCACTACTTGTTCAATCACAAGATTAACGAAATTAGACAATCAATGGTTATCTCCAATCCATTTCGAACCAAACGGATAAACTTTAAAAACCTACGTACCACTGAAATTGAAACTCTATTTTCNACTTCTATATAAAAAATTTCACTACTTGTTCAATCACAAGATTAACGAAATTAGACAATCAATGGTCATCTCCAATTCATTTCGAGACAACAAATGGATAAACTTTAAAAACCTACATACCACCGAAATTGAAACTTTATTTTCAATAACTAGATCTAGCCCTGATTTTCAAGAGATGACATGGAATAGCAATAAATCTCATGAACTAATTCAACGTACGCATAAAACTGTTATAGATAAAACAACAGTGGAAGTTTTCGACTCTACAGCAAGCTGGGTGGGGGTGTAGCATAATCCCGGATATATAACCATTTTGTAATATTAGTGGTCAAAATAAGAGATTCGGTGCTATTTTATTTTATTCTAATCCGTGTGCCTTATGCTTATTTCTTATTGGTCGCTGGCTGTTGAGTCATCATTGTGCTGCTTTACGTTATTTAAATTGTTTGATGGATGACTGATCGTCTGCTTAGCACTTTTTGTTAAACGTAAATATTTACTATTGTTTAATGTGTGATTTCTGATAATGTCAGATGTTTTAATTTAAGTTTAATTTCTCAACGATTCAGTTGTATTATTTTTTATTACCTATTTCCTAATCCGCTATTCGATTAACCTTTTAGATATAATAAATTTTACTAAATTGGCCTTTACTTTTCCAAATATATTTTATTGTTTTTTCTTTATTTTATATTAATGGTTAATATGTACATTAACTAAATATAGGGCATCGCTTCGGGTACAGCAACACTACTGGTGACTGAAACTGAATACCAGTAACCCCTTCTGTACCCTAAGGGATAACGTAGGTTTAGGGGAGTAAGGTTTTTTGTTCACATGTACGATAACAAGGCAGTGTGGCATTTCAACTTTCAATGAGCTGAGCGTAGGGATTAGGTTTTCCTTAGTTCTGCGCCGGCTGGTGGCCATCTCAACTATCAGAAGATTTACCAAGATATTTCTTCTCTGGGTTGTTATTGGAGTACACAATTGGTTCCACGTTACTTCGCTAAACTGCAAGTAAAAAGCAAACTGCAATTTATTACTCGTTCTTTGTTTGTTTGGTTAGAATGTTCCACTGTGGAATGAAGTCCCAAGGGGTGAACATTCTACCCAAAGCGATGCCCTATATTTAGTTAATGTACATATTAACCATTAATATTAAATAAATAAAAAACAATAAAATATATCCGAAAAAGTAAAGGCCAATGTAGTAAAATTTATTATATCTAAAAGGTTAATCAAATAGCGGATTGGGAAATCTGTAATAAAAAATAATACAACTGAATGTTGAGAAATTAAACTTAAATTAAAACNTATATATATATATATATATATATATATATATTCTAGCATCATCAATGTTAGTGTAACAATATAGCAAAGTGAGTTAGCAATAGAGTTGTAAGAAGATGATAACGTAGTATATACTATCAAGTAGGTAAAAGAATTCCATGCACCATAGTTTATTAGAGAGCAGGTAGTAAGAGTTATAAGCAATAGCACAGTCAGCGAAACAATGTATAATTTTCTAATGATCGAAACTAAGTAATGCCTATCATTAGAACAGCATAACTGCCTGCTAGGTGGAATTCACATGGCAATAACTGCTGAAGTGAGATGAGCTAGCGGTCATCAAATGTATATAATGAACATTGCTGGATCAGCTTAAACCCCGGACAGGAACGGGCTTGCACAGGGACAAGACAGCCAAGAACGTCCTAATGCTGAATTGCCCGCTGCACAACCCCCCTCATCTCCGTAGCAAGCTTAGCTGCTCATGATCATCTAGTTTAATAGAGTAATGAGAATTATGACCAAGCTATACAGGTACTAAAACGTTTATTAAACTGATCGCGTACACTGTTGCCCTATTTACAATAACTAAAATGGAAATATAACAAAACAACCTGCCAATGGCAGAACTAAAATACAATGTCTGAACATGGCGTCAGCAGCGTGATTAGATGCGCGGGAACTACAGGGTGCCCAGCAAAAAGTCAAGAAATTTGCAAACTCTTTCAAAATCGCTTTATTAAATTAATAAACATAACTAACTGATTAACATTCTAACTTGATTAAATCATTTTTGTTTTATTCAATGCTTCATTTAGAAATAATTTCATAAGCATTAATTATGACTTCTGAGCAAGTGACCGATTTTCAGCGCGAAGTAATTGTACTTTTTAAAACAGAAAACTCGACATGGGGCCTCTCTAAGACTCCAATCTTGTTATGACAGTGATGGCTCACATTTCGAACATTTCCTCTGAACTCTTTCATTGTAATATTCAATAAAACATTAAAAAGTTTAATGTTAATCAGTTAGTTATGTTTATTAATTTAATAAAGCAATTTTGAAAGAGTTAGCAAATTTCTTGACTTTTTGCTGGGCACCCTGTAATAGAAGCTGTCTGCGAGACGCCTAGCAGCAATAACGTAAGTGCGGCAATGCTGAATCAAAATAAGAAATGAAGAATGCAGTGGATATTGGTGTGCCGATATATATACATATATATAAGCATTGTGGGACGCTCATGGATAGAAATTTATAAGCAAGTCAACTGAAAAATTTGTCCTTTTGATAATACTGATGCATATGGTGCAACGACGTGTGCTGATGTTGATTCTATTGCGCCAAGCACATCACGGACTATACTATCATTGCTAATATTTATAATCTTTTTGATATTTTTCTGGAGGAAGCCGAATGTGAAATATTTTGTGAATTGATGGAAACAAAACGGACGCTCAAGGAAAAGCCATCAAAATGATTTTGTTAAGATCTTGTCATACATAGCTTGGGAAGTCTTTGAAAAATAACTCACAAATCCGTTACCCCTATGAAATTGGCGACAAACACACGAAGACGGCTGCTCTAACAATGGCTTCTGTGGTTTGCTTTGTTTTCTAAAGCCAATCTCAAATTTTTTAAAATTTCCCAGGAAAGAGTGTGAAAAAATAGTAACATGTACAGTTTCTAATAGGAATGTAGCCTACTACGCGCTTTTGCTTGTCTTGCCCAACTAAGAGTAAGGGCTTTGCCACTGACTGCAACGTAAATTTTAGCAAACATTTTCACTGCTTAAGTATGAATTAAGGATTTCTTTATAATTAGTCTCTTTGTATATATCTTACAACATGCCTGCAACTTATTTAAGTCCAAAATATAAAAGATGTAGATCTTTTTAAGCATTTCATTAGGCAGAAGTTGAATACTAAGTAATAACATATTTTCCATTTAAAATACTCTACAAATCTTCACTTTGAATACTTACATTTTGAATTGCTGAAGCTGTGCTAAAAAAGGTAAGGGTTATGTTTTCCAAACCATAGCATTAGGTTCAATGTTAAGATACCCGAAAACCCAATGAATCCAGTTGTAAAAAATACATTATGCCAGTTTTCTCTATTGTGTATATCATTTTCGGTAAAAATGTTTGCATAGATTGGGACGATGAATCCAGCACAATTCCCTATTGAATTCGAAATACCAGTTGAGAGTGATACGTATTTCGAATGTTTTGCAACGATTGAAAACACTATTGCGTGTGAAGCTAAACAGCAGAAAAGAGCCAAGCAGAATATTGTCATGCCCACAATAATATTGCACTTTATAAATTTCGTGAATACACTAAACAGCAAAAGAGCAATCGTCATAGAAAATGTATAAACAATGCTGTAAAGCAATCTTGGAGAAATGATCTTCCTGCTTATCATAGCTGTAATAAAAATACTTGAAATAAAAGGGGCTAAAGTATAAACTATCATGGGAAAAGAATTAATCAAACCATTTTGAAAGATAGGCACATTCAAAATTGATGAATAGTACTGTGGTAGCTTTAGAAGAATGAAACATATAGGATTGGCAGATGCAAATTGACTATAAGAATATGCATAGACCTTCCAATCAAACAAGAGCTTTAGACTTTTTAGCTTTGAACCATCACTAGTAGTAGAACATTCATTTTTTAGCAAAATATCATTAAATAATTTTGTATTGGATATGAAAATGTAAATAGTAGCATAGCTCAAATGCATTGTTCCACATACATAAAAACTTGATCTCCAACCCCCGAAGTCTTCCCTGCTGCAAAGATATCCTGTAATAACAGGAGTTATTAGCGAACCAATTCCTTGGAATACAACCATTAAGTTAATTGAAATTGTCACTTCATTTTTCAGACAAAGACTTTTCACAAGTGCTGCATTTGCAGGGAATATGAATGCACCAGCGACTCCCATTAAAAATCGCAATAAGATTAGAGAATTTGAACCATAAGTTGTGGAAAACGGAATAAAACATGTAATCAATGCATGAATGACATTACAAATATTTAGAACATGCTTTTCTGATAATAGAACTGAAACAAACCCAGCGGGAATCTGAAGAGCAGTATAAGCATAGAAATATGCTCCCAAAATTAAGTCTACTTCCAGAAGCGACCAATGAAACGAAGTTTTCGATAGAAGAATATGCTCTGTACCGTTTCTCTTAGTTGTACCACACTCAACATTTTCAGTATTATCTCGCGACTGATCTTTCATATCTACCATCGAAACTATGGCTATGTAGAGGCAATTCCGTGTAAGATACAAAACCAGATTGTTTGCTGCTGTTAAAATGATAAACAAGTGCCTCCATTTCATATTGACTCTAAAAATAGAATAATATTATTTTGAATAATTGGTTTTCTGGAAGTCATAATGTAACATAAAGTTTGTAATTTGATTTTAGAAAGACTCAAAGATATCCTTCTAATTATAATTATATTTCCCACATGATAACCAACTATACCAGAGTGTTTCATGAAAAGTTTCTTTTGATTTAATCGTACCATGGACATATTGAGTGAAAATTTGGCAAATTTTGAGTAAATGATGCAGTTCCCACAGAGCTTCAATTTACTATTCTAATTCAACGCAACATCTTGTATAGAGAAATCTGTTGTTACAAACATTTTGTTAATACAACAAATTTCTATTCAAGTATTCAACATATACATATACAACNATATATATATATATATATACATGTATATTAAGAATCCAATGCCGAATTTAACTATGAAGTAACATTGAATCGGAGGAATCATTTGCAATACAGCTGAGCATCATCAAGAGATATTGAAAAACAATCTATGCCTATTATTACTAAAGAAAATTATCAAAAATAATTTAAACACTATAAGAAAAGAAAGATATGCAAGATGATAGGCAAAATCGTGAGAAAAGCCGACTAATAATACTTTTCATGAACTACTACATGTATAATCACAAAAGAAGGGTGCACTCGTGTGTATAGGGGGCGGAAAGGGGTCATGGAAGACTCAAATATTATTTTGTTTAACATAATTTGTTTGAGAAGCGAATTCAAGTTTAAATTACTCCAATAATTCAAATCATTTACATATATTTAACATTTCAATGGTTGGTTCAACTTGAATCGCAAGAAATTTAAATCTTTTTTTATACCAATATTTCTCAATCGGGGAGGAATTCCTCCCTAAATAGGAATTTTGAGTTCAGTTGAGGAATTTCATAAAGCATTACAAAATTGTTTTTACAATTTGTTTTATTTTCTTGACTAAAACCCTTTCCCAAACTTTTATAATCTTGGTTTTTTGTTTTTAGTCGCATGGCGAATATGAATAGCTCCAAAGGTTGGAACCACTGCTTTATATGTTAGAACAGCTGAATAATATCTTGATCGCTGGCACAAATTCCTATCTTTTTTTAAACAAATTGCAGAGTCCTCTCTGTAATTTATATAGTTTATAAATTTCTATCACTTTTTTTACTCAAATGCAGTTTGTTAATATGTAACATTTCTTTGAATAATAGGAGTATGTTTAGAATTTTATTCAGCATATGAATATTTGTCATTCTTCGACTTTAAATTGCAAGACATACTACCAAGATACCTTGAATCTTTGTCTCATAGAGCTGCCACTGAGCATGAGAAATTTGAAAAAACAGTACGATTCTTAATCTAACAAACATCATTTTTTGCAGAGCAGATCATCATTTAAATCTAGGATATTGTAGAATCTTGCCAACCTTCCTACTAATAAAGCTTAACTTAATTTAGGAGCTGCTGTGACATTTTTCCCTCCTTGACTAGTACGGTAGGTGACAGATCCCAAATATCCATCTCTCTTCTTTGGTTCTAACTTTGAGTTGTTTGTTAATTAAATTAATATCTGATCAACTCACATTGATAAGAAACTCACAACTATACTTTTAGATACAAGACACGAGATAGATGGTACAATGTACAGGGTAATCTACCTGACCTGAAGCAAAGTACAAAAGAGGAATCGAAGAATTACGCTATAATGAGTATTTCCATCTGATACTGAAACATTGAGAGAGACACCAACCACAATTCCAATGACTCAGTGCAGCGAAATATTGTGCATGAATATGATAGTGACGATGTTTGATACCTTATTAATTTAGTGCATTGATTGTTCTTGTTATTAACGAGTTTGTAATATAAGGGAATCTCGCAACCGGGATGCATTAGCTTGTTATGTTTCCTTACATAATATCCTTACATATAAATAATTACATGTTAACCTGGAGTACATGTGAACAACCAATACGGTCATAACAAAAAGGGAAATTTGGTAGTACTTCGGTCCGCTGGTGACTATACATAATAAAATCCGTACAAGATAACACAAACTGATTTTGTAACTTCCTATGAGGGCTAGATGTAATAGCATAAGGTAATAAATGCAATGATACGAACAACGAACGATAGGAAAGCTAATACGAGTAAAAACCCCTATCCTTATACCTAACTTATGAGCACATCGGGTAAGCACCGGCTATCAACGATGCCCCCGTTAACTGAAGTCGTGAACCACCGTCTAGAATACCCGAGTGCTCGAATGTTTAGCTTTCCATTATAATTAATAAAATAACCTGACACAGAAAAGCAAAGTAAATCCAGTAAATTCAAGTCATCACCAAAATGATAAATCACACAATTTTTATAGTGAAAAATAATAAACAGTCAAATATTTGACTAGTACCTGCTAATCTAAGTTGTTGACAATTTCTAATTCTTTAATTTTCTTTCGTCTGCCGATGACGCACTTCTGCCTTAATTAGCATTTGCGATTTTGGTCTATTACTTTTTTGCCAAATGAATTAATATCAAAAATTACTGCACTACAATTTTACAAATAATTAATTAATCATAATCATGTGTTGTACAATTAATATTTATTTTAATATTCAGTCTTAGTTTCTTCCTTTATTTTCTTAACTTGACCACACATGATTGGATTACGTTACAACATGCTTCTCTAAGTAATATAATATTCAATGCATGCTGACGAGCTCAGCTTGACTTAATCCTAAAGCAAGATTCAAATTTTGCGGGTTCCGTTCAAGCAAAGCAGACGTCACTTGGGATTAAAGAGCAATATATTTGACAGTTGCACACCCGCTTAATGATCAACTCATTAAATTACCTAGATTCTTCATGCATTTACTCGAAAAATACTAAGCCAAACCTAACACAACTCTTCAAATTTAGCTGTCTTTTAAGTGAAATTGCAATTTCATTGAAATTTTAAGTATTTAACGAAATTTATAATTACATCATCTTACTGTATATTTATTGGTCCAATACAATTTTCGTCATAGACTGATGATATAACTAAGAACCTTCCAAAAATACTTTATATCAATATACCAATGATTCTTGCACAGATAGTTTAAAAACGAAGTATTTTAAGCCGACGAAAAATCAATAGAAAAATATTCAAAGCATGATTTTAATATTAATAAACATAAAAAACTTAAGTTATGATAATCACCCGAAATGGAAGCAGTAATTTACCTTGAAGTAAATATTGACAAAAGAAATGACATTAGGAGTAGAATTGTTACCATCTAATACACATATATAAATCATATAATAAGATTAAAATAGTCCGGGCCTGACCTGCAAATGGCAAGACGGGTCGGACTTGCATCTTGGCACTTACAAAAATGGGCAAAAAATAAGCTTAAATATAAAAATAATAACTATTACACAGCATTGCCCACGAATCAACCCAAACGCAGTGAATGCAATATAATCTATAAAACAATCTGCTAATAAAAATTGGATACACTTTGAAATCTTACATTACTTTCACACTATTTTCCAAGCCTCAATTTAATTTTTTGAGTTCGGTGTGTTAATTTTATCATATTTGCTCCAGCAAATCGAAAAAACTTAGAATTTTTTTAGCAAGGATAATAAATTTTTTTTTAAATAGGCTGTGTTTGGGATTGAATTTTCTGCCTATGTTGATCTCTGTGCATTAGCCATTAAGTAAATTTAACATTAATATTTTTGTTACACAATCCATGAAGTATTCAAATGAATCAAGCATCAAAATATATAACTAGTCAATTAGAATAATAAATTATATACCAAAACACGAACATGTACCACAAACTAGAAAACTTTTACGAAAGCGACAAAGTATAGATTACCAAACATTATGCACAATCTATAAATATATCAAAAGAATGAATAGAATCAAAAAACTACTAAAATAATTGAAATGATTTAATAACATAAAATATTGGTATAATACATCTCTAAAACTCAGAAATCAACAATCCTTTAATAGATTTAAAGGCTTACTAAAAGATTTTTGATATAAAAAATACCAATAGATATCTCAACAATATTAAAAGTACTGTAATGAATCTCAGTTTGCAAAATGCAAAGGTGTAGAACGGTATAGTTTTCAAATTTTGTTAATACAGTGTATCTGTAGTGTGCATGTATAATTTGCTTAAATTATTTATTCAATATAATTGCTTTGTTTTATTTATATAACATTTAATCATTCAAAAGAAAACACAAGCAAGGTTAAAGGTTTAATGAAATATATAATAACGACTCTACATCATCATGGATGAAATAATAAAAAATTAAAGAGTATAATTATTATGCAATAGAAAACGAAAATATTATTTTTTTTTAAATTTGTAAAATTCAAGAGCTTCGCCAAAATTCCTATATAGTAGACGCGTAGTATGATGGTGGCCAAGAACCCTTTCAGCAATGAGGTAAATCACAAAAGCATCAATGCCTCTAGGCAATGTAATCAAGTTTTGATCTATGGAAGAAAGCCTGCGTTTAGAGGTTAGATAATTGAAACCATAACACAAAAATGACTTTCAAATTTTCCTATTCTCACAACACTAATGTCAAAACATAATATTTAATGAAATAGCAAATATTTACTAATTTCCATTGTGATTTTCAAAACGATTCAAAACACATTCACTAATTCATTAATGCATTCTCACGTGGAGGGCATACGTTGCTTGCAACATTAATTATATTTTCAATGTTGTAACAGATATAGACCTGATCAATAAGTTTATCCGATTGGACATTTCATACAACTTGGAATGGATGAGTTTGTGTTTGAAAAATGCTCTCTACGTTCATGCTTCTAAGCAAAACATTATGGATTGTGTTGACAAAATTATTATTATGAACTCTGTAATTATCATAATGTATTTCCATGTGAGAATTTCTACATCTTCAATTACAGCTACTTCATTGTTAGAATCTTCTACTCCGAAATGGTAAAAATGATTCAGGTGCATTTACACCTTGAGATCAAATAGGTATCTATAGTTTGCATCATTTTCTCACATTGCACACCTGACAAATCAATTCTTCCTAAATATCCCAAAATGCCTTAAACAATAATCGGTTAAAATTTTTAAAATTTCGCATATAAAGAAATTATTTTCATGTTTGGTAGCCATCTAGTGGCGAAATAATGTAATTACAATTATTGAATGCCAATACAATTTTATTTTCATTTTCATGAAAATCATTTAAACGATATGTTTTATAATTCATTTAGGCTTCTCTTAAAAATTATGTAATAATGAGAATTTTACAAAATTTAATTACAATTTTTTTACATTTATTGTTAAAGTTACAAATAATTACAATAAAAGCAAAATACTGTATAAACGGAAATGAACTTTATTTATTCAGTGTAGAATGTCTATGTTATCTTCTAATGGAATAAATTAATGTTGAGGTATGGATCTACATTATAGAGATGAGTGCGGTACGGGTTTTTTAAAATTATTACCATTGCAGAGAAAAAAATTCATTGCTAACCACCACAAAGTCTGTTTTTTACCACAAAGCACTGCAAGAAATTCAATTTTACAGCGGTAACCGCAACAATGCTATTTTTATCTCAAAAGGAAAAGATAGATATTCCTGAATTATTTTTTTAGGATTATGGATCATTCGTATTAAAGTTTAAAGACAATTTCTGAGGTATTTTTGAGATTTCATTCAATTTTATTAGGGTAGTATCAATNTTAGGAGTTTTTTTATTCTTGCCTAGTCTGACTATTGATCAATACATGTATGAAATAATCAATGCTTGAAACGACTGGATAGTCGACCTTNTGCAAGAAATTCAATTTTACAGCGGTAACCGCAACAATGCTATTTTTATCTCAAAAGGAAAAGATAGATATTCCTGAATTATTTTTTTAGGATTATGGATCATTCGTATTAAAGTTTAAAGACAATTTCTGAGGTATTTTTGAGATTTCATTCAATTTTATTAGGGTAGTATCAATTTTTCAATGCAATATGTAAACATTACTTTTAATATTTTGTATTTGGAATCTCTTAGTTTTGCTTCAGAAACAGTTTTTTGAGAAATACTTAAAAATTTTAAATATTAAGATAAAACATGTTATCTGTATAACTTTTATGCCACAGCAAGTTGTTTTAATTCTACTGTTAACCACCGCAATTGTGTAAATCGCTACCGCGGTATTCCGCGGTATTACCGCATCCCTACTACACTACATAAATAATAAATTTTTTATGACAATGTAATGGCTGCGCAAATTCAGTCTTGTAGATCTAAACATCCATTGTAATATGCTATTATAAAAATAATAATTGTAAGCAAAACAAAATTTATGTAGAAAAAACAGAACGCTATACATTTCCGTTTTTGCACACTATGTCGGAGCAGGATAATATGTTCCAAAACACTTGGAAGTTTTTTCCTTGTATGTCACATTAAAATTGTTTTTTTAACATGATTTGATTTTCGAAAGAATGGGCTGGAAAAATAGTTGGACACCAGATATTCTTCAATAAATGACTTAAGGCGTGTTCAGACGAGAATCTTTTGATGTATATCATTTGATATACGTACGTAAAAAGATGCTCGTCTGGACTCACTTTTATCGACTGAATGCACCTTTAGACTTTGAAAAGAACATTTTAGAATCAGTAGAAGAATTAATTTATGTTTATTATTAGAGACAAATTCATATAAATTATAAAACGAAGTTCATAGTTAGCTAACATCTTTCTTCTTTTCAGAAACATTACAAATAAAATCTCATGCACCTAGTATTTTAAATAGCTTAATTCTTTCGGCCAAATTTACACTGAAACACTCGATTGACCTACCTTTTCTTTCACAAATAAATATCTTTTTGGCGTAATGATCCAGCTCAAGTAAGAGCTCAAGTAAGTAATGCAACAGATTTGAAATAAATTTGTTAGAAATTCGTAGAAAAAATGTAATTCATCTACAACATTTTGTTCAAATTGAACAGAAATAATTGATTCTTGAATTTTCCAAAAATTCCCAATGGGATCTGAAGAGCGTTGCATTTTAATGGTTTCATAAAAGTGTTGGTCTCTACTTGAATCGCACAGATCTTTCTTATGGATCTTGGATGAAATGCAAAAATATTTCATTGATGCAAATTTTAGATTAAGCATGGGCGAGTAGTGAATGTCAAACACAAAAATCTAGTTTAGAGTTTGAGTATGATAAATAACAAAAATGCAGAACAAAAAAACATTTATACAATAGTGAAAATCATTTTTTCGAATATACTACGTATGGTAATATTGTTTTTAACGGAGCGCATAGTGATTGTACTATTTGATGTATGTGAAATAATACAGAAATTTGAGACTGGAAAAATTGCATGTCTTATAATTTTACATGTATCTATTCTTAGGAGCAGATCGTATTGATATTAAAACAAATGAGTCTTTGAAACGCTATGATGAATTATTCCTACTAAAATTATTGAATGAGTCAAATACAATTACAATGGTATACGAGTATATTCTGACAATAACCAAATTTAGATTTGTTAAATAATGAAAATTCACATAATTGGAAACAATTACTCAAATTTATAAATTAAAATTTGAAAGTATTAACTGTAAAAAATAACCAAATTTAGATTTGTTAAATAATGAAAATTCACATAATTGGAAACAATTACTCAAATTTATAAATTAAAATTTGAAAGTATTAACTGTAAAAAATTCCTAGGGAAAAAATTGTGTCTCGCGTCTTTAGATATGTGCATGGTATTAATTAATATTTATACAATTTTATTTTGTTAGAGTCATTGACCTTACTGCATTCACGGATATAGTATCGGATATCACACTCGCAGACATTGCGCTCTTTGGGTGATCAAATCATTCTGTTTACTTTCAACGAGCATAATTTAATTAGCAATCAAAGGCAATTATTCAACGTGTTGGGAAAATACTAAGAAAATTGGTTGGGTTTCCTTAAAATCTAGTTAATGTATAAATTTTAAATTATAATTGGAATTGTTTTGTAGTAGTAGGTCATGTTTGTGTACAATGTACACTGTGCATATATCTTATGTATATCGGCAAATCAAAGCGGATTTCGCTTTCTCAAAATGTCTGGGCATCGGGGTATGTGATAAGCTAATATATATTTATTATAGTAAGCATAAAATACTGAATAGCATTCTCCATTCCATTCATCAGTAGTAACCCATGCAAAAAATGACAAAATTTTAACCAGCAATAAATCGTTATTTTCTAACCAAAATCGTTATAAGAACGTGTTTTTTAACATCAATTTTTGGTTTTTAACCAATAAAAAACGGTTTTCTGAAACCAAAATTAAACCAAATTTTAACTATTTTTACTACAAATTAATCTTTCCAATTTGCATAATATGTACGCGAAAACAAGATTAACTTTGCATTGAAGGCATTACTTTTAGATATACTTTTCAGTACCCTACACAGTTGCAGTCAATAAGGGAAATAAGTCATTGAAATCAACCATTCAATGTGCATTACTGCTGACAGCAATTTGACGTGTTCAAGAATTAAGTTTTCATTTATACAAGTACATTTATCATCCTTAATGCACGTTACACGTTACAACAGCCATTTTCCAATTCATGTATAATCATCATAGATTTTCTGCTATATATGATTATTCTAAATTTATAATATTGACACATTATTTATTAAACTTGTAGAAGATGGAGTAAATCTGCTATCACACATTTCTATTGAATAATATTTTCCGAAAACTATTTCTAAANCAAATTTAGATTTGTTAAATAATGAAAATTCACATAATTGGAAACAATTACTCAAATTTATAAATTAAAATTTGAAAGTATTAACTGTAAAAAATTCCTAGGGAAAAAATTGTGTCTCGCGTCTTTAGATATGTGCATGGTATTAATTAATATTTATACAATTTTATTTTGTTAGAGTCATTGACCTTACTGCATTCACGGATATAGTATCGGATATCACACTCGCAGACATTGCGCTCTTTGGGTGATCAAATCATTCTGTTTACTTTCAACGAGCATAATTTAATTAGCAATCAAAGGCAATTATTCAACGTGTTGGGAAAATACTAAGAAAATTGGTTGGGTTTCCTTAAAATCTAGTTAATGTATAAATTTTAAATTATAATTGGAATTGTTTTGTAGTAGTAGGTCATGTTTGTGTACAATGTACACTGTGCATATATCTTATGTATATCGGCAAATCAAAGCGGATTTCGCTTTCTCAAAATGTCTGGGCATCGGGGTATGTGATAAGCTAATATATATTTATTATAGTAAGCATAAAATACTGAATAGCATTCTCCATTCCATTCATCAGTAGTAACCCATGCAAAAAATGACAAAATTTTAACCAGCAATAAATCGTTATTTTCTAACCAAAATCGTTATAAGAACGTGTTTTTTAACATCAATTTTTGGTTTTTAACCAATAAAAAACGGTTTTCTGAAACCAAAATTAAACCAAATTTTAACTATTTTTACTACAAATTAATCTTTCCAATTTGCATAATATGTACGCGAAAACAAGATTAACTTTGCATTGAAGGCATTACTTTTAGATATACTTTTCAGTACCCTACACAGTTGCAGTCAATAAGGGAAATAAGTCATTGAAATCAACCATTCAATGTGCATTACTGCTGACAGCAATTTGACGTGTTCAAGAATTAACTTTTCATTTATACAAGTACATTTATCATCCTTAATGCACGTTACACGTTACAACAGCCATTTTCCAATTCATGTATAATCATCATAGATTTTCTGCTATATATGATTATTCTAAATTTATAATATTGACACATTATTTATTAAACTTGTAGAAGATGGAGTAAATCTGCTATCACACATTTCTATTGAATAATATTTTCCGAAAACTATTTCTAAAGGTTTGATTAACTCAACGATTATTATTTTTATAGAATCAATTTATGAATAAAATAATTTGACTCTAATGTTGGATAACCGAAAAATAGCGATTTAAAAACCAAAACCGTTTTCGTCATTAAATAACCAAAAATTAACCAAAACCATTTTCGTTATAAAATAACCAAAAATAATCCGTTTTTTAATAACCATAACTGTTTCCGGTCAAAAATAACCAAAAAATAACCATTATTTTATAACCATTACGGTTTTCGTTACAAAATGACCAAAAATAAACGGTTTTTTTATTAACTATAACCGTTTATGCTCAAAATTATCCGAAAAATAACTGTTATTATCACAAATTTTTTACTTGGGAAGCCCAAACATGTTCATTCTGCCAATTTTCAAATACTACACACACAAAAGTTAAAAACGAACTAATTGAATGGTCAATGTAATGAGTCCATTTGGTAATAACAAAATTTAGTATTTTTTTGGGTTGATGAATAAATTTTAGCATTTAACAGGTAGTATGCATTTCTTAAAATAAACGATTGAATATAAAGCAATTTTTATAAAAGATTCGTTCCCAAAATGGAGCTATAATAGTACAATAAACGAAATTTAAATGTCTAATTTCTGTAATTCGCACAGTGACGTCACGCCATTGAGGCCCACTCCCCCCAGAAATTTTTGCCAGTAGTAGTTTTTATAGATATTTTTAAACCAATAGATTTATCTTAACTTTTGCTAAAGGCTCTTCGAAGGTTTGATTCAGGGGGCCTCTTTTTTGTTCGTATGTAAATCAATTTATAGTATTATAAATTCGGATAACAAATAATTACTGGCAGATTATCTGTAGTTGATAGTTGTTTGTTTTAAATGACTTGTTTTAGAATGTTTATCCCTTTACTGCTCGGGAGATCGGTGCATATGAAGCAAATGCGTTTGTTTAGTAGGCCTAAATAATTTTACTTCTTATCGATTTATCTTAAAATCAAACATTCATAACGGTGCCTAAGTATTCGCAGTGTGTCCGCATTTAGTAGGCTATTGTGTAGTTTTACATTTTTCAATAGAATTAATCAAAATGAGTGTTATGAAAGAATACTCCGTGAGACAAAATATAAAATTGTAAAAAAGAAAATAAAAAATTTCTGATCGCCATAATTGTGAACCATATAAACCTGTACTGTAAAACAAAATATGGATGCATAAATGCACATTACAGTGCAGTATTTTCTAGTAAAAATCACAAGCAATAGGCCTACATGAATATATTTTCGGCTACCAAAAAAAAATATAATAAAATTTTCAATACTATAAAAATTATGAAAATATTCTTTAATATTATATATTTTAAGCATAAATAACTAGCAATTTCAAATAAATCTGCTCACGGTGTTTGTGCACCTATAACACAAAGTGCTGCTAAACAGCATTTGTTTCAGTTATTAGCAAAAAGCCGAATAGTGAACAAATACTTTTATAAAATAATAACATCATTTGATTTGTTGATAATCATGCTACGTAACCAGATGAAGGACCAGTGGTATATACAAGATTAATACGTATAATTTTGAATTAAAATTTCCAAATGCAAATTTTCAGTGGAATTTTTCCAAAAAAATTATCTTAAAACGCCAAAGATCGAAAATAGATATGTCTATAGACATATTATAGGTAAGCTTAGAATTACGCTAACTAAGCAATAAAATGATAAGATGTTAACTTTTTCCGATCTTTACCGCAAAAAAGGATTTTGCATGTAATAATGTAGGCTATAAAACAGTGAAGTCGCAAGATGACTCATTTAAGAATTTCTTGATATGGATTAGAGTTTAAATTCTTTTCTATGAAATAAATATTGGACAGAATTCCTTAATAATATTGAATCATTCTGAATACAATCAAAAGAACTGTCAACTCTTCCAAACCTAGAGAGCTTGTTTCAATTTGGAAATGTCTACTTCAGTTAATTGACTGTCTCAAGGTTGGAGTTTCCTTCTAGACCACTGGAAAATCTTCAGCTCCTCACCTAGTTTGTTAACAGCTTGTATTATGTCCTCTATAAATGCCACTTGTTCGGAAATATCATCACTCCATAAATATACTTTGAAATTGCCACTTTAGATGGTTGTTCACTCTGAGTCTCAAATCATAAGCCAGTTCAGATACTTATCAGACACTTTTTCCTTATATATATATATATATATATATATATATATTAGGGCTATTCCTAAAATAGGTTTTTAGAAAATTTCCAAAATCTTATAAAATATGTTTGAAGAACACCAAAGACAATACTAAACGTAAAAACGTCATGCCCACTTCATTTTCGGATTTTATAGTAATTTTATACAGGCCTATTTTATAAAGGCCCAAATATTGGCGAATAATCAGAAAGATAAGTTTAGCTTTTTTCTAATTGCAAAGATTTGCTGGCAAATTTGTGTGAGGTATCCACTTATCTCAGGCAGTTGAAGCCAGTGAAGATCATTTATGAAACTATGTGTATATTTGGAATAGGATGTTTTCGAGTGTTTTTAATATAATTTTATCAATGACTCTTGATCAAGAAAGGAAAACAATATGGTCCGTTAGAGTTAAATTTCCTCAACACTAATCATAATGCACTATATTTTAAGTTCCAACCATTAAGCCATAAATCTACCAATAATATCTGTGGTAGTAGAAAGTTTTCAAACTAATTTAATAACTTTTCTGTTGATAGACCTAATTTTTGATTTCGTGGTTCTAAAAGCAGATGCAGTTCTAGAATTTTCGTCAATGGGTTGTGGTTCAATTACTTACAGTATATTTTGCAATTAATGCAAAATCAAATCATATCATTAAAAAATTGCAATGATTTTTGATATTCTCCACAAAACCATAAGGTATATATATATATATATATATATATTTATATATATATATATATATATATATGTTTT
>CABFPE010000031.1:0-15770 GCA_900660155.1 Hofstenia miamia | reverse complement strand
AGTGGTGTTTAGTAGTGGTCTGGATACATCACAGGGAATGATTCTAGGGTCCTTGTGCCAGATCACGAAAGTGCACATAAGTTAGGTGTAAGGGTTTTCTCTCGATTAGCTGACTAGCTTTTCACTTCTACATGTATTAGATAATTAACTGCCATCAAACAGTTGGATTACCAAACCTTAGGAATTATCTTAATACTATTTTAGATCCAAATTAATGACCCATAATTGACTGATAAAGTGACTGTACATGTAGTAAATTATAAATGTAGGTTAGGAAGTTGTTCGAACAGAATTTATTTAAATAAGCCAATATATTTCGGTAATGGCTACATGTAATATTTAACAAACAACTAGTAACGATTCAGGTTGCAGTTAGATATAACACTTTCACACAATAGAGTTTAAGTCGAGTCGTGTCTTGGGTAAGCACTGAGCTAGTGTATGGTACACATAAGCTATCTTGATTGAGCTGAGAAGTGGCACTCAAGCATTGGATCAAATGGTGAAACTGGATGTGGAGATCCACTTTGGGCAGATGCCCACTAGGAGATTGTTATGGAGATTACCACATGGCTTTGTCACCTAAAAAGTGAGCAGTTTATTCGAGGTTACATAAGTTAACAGAAGAAACTAGTCAAGCAGTAATAGCAAGTAAATCCTTACCCACAATACCACAGCTAACGTTATAAAGTAACAGTAGATAAGCAGTGATAATGCCTGGTAGAGGATATTACAATTGCTTCAGGTTGGGTTGATACCCTGTGCACCATCTATCACTCTCAATCTAAATTGACAGTAGTTACTTGAGGCATTTAGTGTAGCTAATGCCCCTTTAATTAAGTTATACAGTTAACAATTACATGGAAACAGAGAGGTGTTGGAGTCTGTCATACATTGAATACCAAATGAAATGGAATTATGTTAAGTTAAATCCTAAATTAAGTTAAATTTGATGTTGGCAAGATTCTACATGGCAAACATGACAGGTGCCTGACATGTGAAAGAGGAAAAAGATGGAAATTTAAAGAAAATCCTAAAGCAAAAAATAATGGAAAAACCCCGAACAAGAATCAGTTCAAAGAAAATTGTTTTAGTCTACAAAAGAAGAAAAAATTGAAAGAAGGAAATGAATATAATTACCACCTTACTTAAGTACACAAAGAAGCAGGAAGGAACCAACAAAGGCTTACTCAAAGCTAAATGTAATAATGGTAAATTCAAAAAAGAAAACTAGGAGTAAAACAAAACTTCAAAAAAAAACCCCGTCAAGAAAAACCCCAGAAACACAAGTAGCAATAACGTCCCCTGAGAGCTCTCACTAGTGAACTGTCTCTGACGGAATTAGTGATACAGCCAGTGCATCCAAATACCGAACTCAAAATAGCCCAATTAACAGGAATAATTGAAAATAAAAAAATAGAAAGACAAGAGTTAACAAGATGCATAGAACAGTTAACACAAAGGATATTTGAAATAGAAGTATCAAATAATGAAAAAGAAATGCATCAACGAAATCATAGAAGATACAAGCATATGCCTAACTGAACAAGGGAATTTGTTTCAAACACAAATATAGAAATTGATTGAAGCAAACAAAGTTATGAAACTTCAAAGTGAAAGGTTGCAAAGTCTGATGAATGAATTACATGAAGAAAATACAAACCTTAAAGAAGACTACATGAACAAACAATTAGAAATCGATAGCCTGAAAGAAAAAAGAGACAAAATGGTAAAAAAAACCATAGAAGAAACGATAATTGAAAAGCCTCAACAGTTAAATAATGCAATACCCAATAGGGACATGCAAATGGATAGCTATAAACAAAGCCAAACTGAGGAAGAAATTATCGAAAAACTAGTAACAAATATAACAAAACAGGTACAAGAAAATTGTATGAAACTGATAGAAAAAAAACTAACATTTGAAAATACAAAGACAATGATACATCTGTATGCAAGACAATATTGCCCAAATTTACAGGACGAATTCATAACTACTCACCAACATTCGACAAGTGGCTACTGTAGAATCTTGACAAACTTCCAACTATTAAATCTTAACTTAATTTAGGAGCTGCTGTAACATTTTTCCCTCTTTAACTAGTACAGTAGGTGACAGATTCCAAATTTCCATCTCCCTTCCTTTACTCTAACTTTCTGTTGTTTAATAATTTAAATTATATCTGCTCAACTAATATTGAAGCTTGGATTAACAACAGTAATTTAGGTGCAAGACAAGAGATAGATGGTACAATGTACAGGGTCGAAACCCGACCTGAGGCAAAGCACAAAGAGGAATCGAAGAAACTACGAAACAATTAATTCCAGCTGCCACTTGAACATCGAGAGAAATACCAACTTCAATGCCAGTGACTCAGTGCATGAAACAATGTGCGAGTATGTGATAGCTTACTAATTTATTGCATTGATTGTTCTTGTTATTACTGAATTTGTAATATAAGTGGAATTCGCAACTGGAATGCATTAGCTTATTATAATTCCTTACATGTAATACCTCTACAGATAAATATGTACATGCTAACCTAATATACATGTGAACAACCAATGCGGCCAGTGCTAAAAAGGATAGTTGGTAGTTCAGTCTACAGGTAACTACATATAATGAAACTACTAAAATCCAATACAAACAAGTCATGAAATTTCCTATGAGGGTTAACCTAAAGATCATAATATAGTAATATGAACAATGAATGATAGGAAAGCTATAACAAATAAAAGCCCCTATACTTATACCTAACCTAAGAGCACACTGGGTAAGCACCAGCTACCAGCTACACAGCCATTTGAATGGCGAACAAATAAATGTTAGGTGCAAAGCCATTACAAACTCCCATTAAATGAAGTTGTGGACCACTGTCTTGAATACCCTAGTGCTTGACTGTTTAGCTTTCCATGATAATTAATAAATAAACTGACAAAGATAAATGAAGTAAATCCAATGAATTTTAGTCATCATCAAAATAATAAACTGCACCACTTTTATACTAGAAACTATTAAACAATCAAACATTTGGCTAGTACCTTTTAAATCTAAGCTGTTGACAATTTTCTGATTTCTGATTTTCCTTCGTCTGCCAATCTACACACATCAGCATGAATTAGCATTTGCGACTTTGGCCTTTTACCATTTGTCAAATGTACTGCCAAATTAATTAATATAAAAAATACTGCTTTACAATTTTACAAATGATTTAACTAATAATAATCATGTGTGTACAATAAATATTTATTTCTTAAATTAGTCTTAGTTCTTTCCTCTAATTCTCTCCACTTGACCACACATGATTGGATTATGTTACACTACAAATCTTCAAAATGAGTATGAGAGAGAGAAAAGTAACCCAACAATGAGCAAGATTTCCACTGTATTTGAGCGGAACAGCATACCAACATTATCTGGTACTAGACATTCAAACAAAGACAAATTACAAAAAACTGATAGGATAGTACCAACAATACTATAGTGATGAAAGCTTCAAAAGTCAATATCAAATGTTACTAAATGGAACAAAAATGAACAACAGAGATGACTTAAGAAACTATATGTCACAAGTAGAGAGGTTACTCAAATTGAGCTCAAGAGAAAAAATGTACTCAAAGTATGACTTATTTTCGCACATTTGTAAAGGGTTACCAGAATCAATATGTCAACAATTTCAAATTAAATGTGCCACAGAAGATTAATTAGACAAAATGATCAGGAAAGGACTTGTGATACAAATAACAATGGAAAATAATGCAAGAATTAATGAAACGTTAGTGATAACAAAACTGGCAATAAACAATACAACACCTATAGTGAATAAAACAATAGGGAAATCACCAAATAAAAAATCAGGAGAGGAATTGATAAAAATAAAACTGAAGGATGGAACAATTAAACAAATAAAAAGAAAGGACCTAAAATTCCAGATGTGTGGCAACAAGGGACATACTAAAAGATATTGCAAAAGACAAATTAATTGGATTGAAGAAGAAGAAGTGTATTTCAATGAAGAAGACTTAATCAAAAACAAAGAAGAACAAGAAATCAAATCCACTGAAATTGACGATTTAAACTAGAAAGAGCAACATCTCTGATAAAACGAGCACCCATGCTAATAGTTACAGACCTAATAAAAACTAACACAATTACAGTTGTGATTAATGGTATTATGGTAAATGCTACAATAGATATGGGAGCAGTTATATTGATAATAACTGATGATTGTGCAGCAAAAATAGGATTTGAAAGACAGCATTTAATAAATGAAAAAAATAGATTAATAAATGCATCTGGTGATTATATAGATGTGAAAGGACAGCTACAAGATATACCCATAAGATTGGCTAATACAATGTTCAAACAGACTTTCGCAGTAATCAATACAGAGAAAAGTCAATTGCCATATGAAATCATATTAGGAAATTACTTTTTGACGAACAACAGATGCATCATAAATTACAAAGACAAGACAATAACAGTGCAAGAAGAGGTTATAATGACGTACGAAGAAGATGATGAGATAATAGTGTTTAAACTAATGCAAGACATGAAAATTTTACCAAACAATTGGAAAATGTGTGAAATCGAAACCAAAGAAGAAATAGACACAGCAATAATGATTTATGATCAGATAGGAATTAACACAAAGAAATTGTCAATTCCATCCAGCTTGTGCAATATATGCAAAGGAAAGGGAACTATACCAATACTTAATGCAATGAACCATATGGTCAACCTAAAAACACAGAAGGTAAAAATAAAAGGAAAAAGAATAAAGATGGAAAAACAAATAGTAGACAAAACTATTAATACCATAGAAAAAGAAGAAGAGCAAGGTTATCAAATACCAGAGATAAAAGACAGTGACTACAATCATCTCAAGGAACAAGAAAAAAAGTATTGATAGAAGTCCTCAACAAACAAAGCAAAATATTTAATTTTGGTGAAATTAGCTTTGGAAAGGCAATAGGGGAGACACATAAAATTATAACTACAATGGATGAACTGATGAGATTACCTTGCAGAAGAGTACTGGAAAACCAAAAAGATAATTATAATATGATACTCAATGAGTTGATCAATAACCAAATAATAAGACCAAGTGAAAGTCCCTATGCATCACCAACAGTGTTTGTGAAACAAGGAAATAAATATAGACTTTGCATAGATTTTCGTAAACTCAATGAAGTGACAAAAAAGGATGTGTATCCACTCCCAAGGATAGATGACATGATATATGAAGCAACAAAAAACAAATACTTTACATGCATCGATTTAAGCAAGGACTATTGGCAGGTACCAATGGAACCCAAAGACATTGAGAAAACTGTGTTCATAACACCATATGGATTATTCGAGTGGATGTATATGGCATTTGGACTATGTAACAACATTCCAGAGATACATGACCAAGGTATTAAAACAAGATAACAGAAAATTAGAAGATGGAGTATGCAATTACATAGATGATATTTTAATAGCAAGTAAGACAATAAAAGAACGCATCAAGAAATTGGATAGAACTCTAACAATCTTATATAATGCCAGACTCAAGGTGAATGTGAAAAATTGCAAAATACTGAAAACCAAAGTTGTAATCCTGGGAAGGCAAATACAAGAAGGGAAAATAAAAATGAATAATAATGCAAAAGACATGATCCAAAATATCAAAAGTCTGAAAACCAAAAAAGACATTCAAAGAATAATGGGGTTTATAAACTATTACGGTTTGTTTATACCAAATATAGCACAGAAAACAAACAGGATAACATATTATTGAAAAAATCAAAACCATTTGAATGGACTTGGAAAGAACAAGAACAGTTAGACATGTAAAGAATGAACTTGCTAAAATGCCATCACTAAATACACCTGATTATGAAAAGAATTTATTCTGGATTGTGACACAAGTAATGTGGCAATTGGGGCATGCTTAGGGGAAATAATAAATGGTAAAGAGGTCCCAATACAATTCTTTAATAGAAGATTAAAACCAAGTGAAGAAAATTATGGTTCTATGAAATTGGAAATGTTAGTGCTAGTAGAAAGCATCAAAAAATTTAGGTATTTCTTGATTGGACAAAATTTTAAAGTGAGAGCAGACAACAGTGGTCTAGCATGGCTGAAAAAATTCTCAGGAGACAAGTTGTCGATAGTGTCAAGATGGATAGAGTTCCTAAACGAATTTAAATTTACAATACAACACAGAAAGGGAACATTACATAAAAATGCTGACTTCTGGACAGCGCTTCCCAAATACCAAAGAGATGTAGAAAAATAGAAGGAGAAAAGAAAAAATTAGAATTCGTTCCACACAGTGAGTATCAAAAACTACCAGATATTAATGCTGATAAAAAAGGACAGGCTATGATGCCGATTATGATTAAGGAAGAAATAACAGAAAATGAAATCATCAAAAACCCAAGACACAGATGTCATATTAATGGAAATAAAAGATAAGATTAATGGAAAACAAACTAAATTAGGAAGAGACGCAAATAGCTATTTCCAAAGATATAAATGGAAAATAAACAGAAATGGTCTTCTATATGTGGAAGGTAAGACACTGTGAACAGCAATTCTGGAGTATTACAAAAGAGAACTAGTAAGAAAAATTCATGAAAATGGACACATTGGTATTATCCAAATGGAACAAACATTCAACTCCAGATTTATAACAACTGCAGTAAGGAAAACAGTACAAGATATCATTAATAAATGTACAACATGTCTGATAAGCAATAAGAGTCACTTCCCAAGACAAATGGCACTACTAGAAAAAATTATGGCCACAGCACCAAACCAAATGGTACACGTTGACTTGGAAAAGCTATCACAAGACGACGAGGGGTATCAGTATATTTTAGTTATTGTGCACAATTTTACGAAATACGCAAAAATGATCACATTAGACTCAACAACAATGAAGACAGTAGCAGAAAAAATTATGAAAGAATGGATATTAAAATTCCTTCCAATGGAAATGATAATATCAGACAGAGGTGTGCAATTTGAAAGTAAATTGTTTGAAGAAATGACGAAATGGATGGAAATAATAACAGAAAAAACAACCGCATATCACCCACAGGTGAATGGAGTGGTCAAGAGATTTAATAGAACTATGATTAAATTGATAAGAACATTAACATCAGGAGTTGGTGGAAGAGACTGGAGAGAAGTAATAGAAATGGTAGAATATTTTTATAATACCTCAGTACATTCCACCATTGGAATGACACCATTTAAAGTAATGTACAGAAGGGAAGCAGCAATGCCAATCTCAATTCAATACCATACATACTCTGAAAAACTGGACAACAAATATATTAGGAAAATTAAAAACCAGATAACAGAAATTCATGAAGCAATGTGTTATAATATGAAAAGATCTGCAATAAGACAACAAAGAAATTTCAACAAGAAAATTTACAGAAAACCACATAAAAAGTGTGATAAGGTACACATTGTTGAGAACACAAGACATAAACCAAGTAAGGAAATTAAAAACACAATGGGAAGGGCCATTTGTCATCACACAAACACTACCAAATAATAATTATAAACTTAATGATGGCAGGACTCTACATTTTCAAAATTTGAAAAGGGCAACTAAAGATATAGAACAATTGGCATTAGATAAAAATGCACAATTTAAATTAGTTGAAAATGATGATAGTACATATAACAAAATGGATGAACTCGACAGTGTAGCAGAGGAGGAATTTCAAGAAGAATATAATCCCCCAAATGAAGAAGATAAAGTCGAGAGAAGAGTTATGCCCCAGAGGGCAGCAAAAAATAAAAATAAATATGACCCTGAAATATGGGACATAAATTTAGTAACTCCATTTAGATTAGAAATGCAAAGATCGAACAGAAGTGCCAGCTGATCACCAATGAAAAGCAGAAGAGTGTGAAGGAGAACCCCAAAATCTGATTGTCAATTAAAGGGCGTGACAAGGGGATAGAAAACTAGCACAAGCACTGGAAATACTAGGTCTCCACAATCTGATTGTCAATTAAAGGGCATGACCATGGAGCATTCACCACCTATTAACAGAAGAAGACAAATAAGAAGGAGATCTCTGCAATCTGATTACCACTTAAAGGGTATGAGGATGGAGAATATAACAATCACCAACAAACAAAGAAGAGTGAAAAAAAGGTCTTTGCAATCTGATTACCATTTAAAGGTTATGATGATGGAGACAAAATCACAAACATCACTCTCAACCAAATGTCAATTAAAGGGCAGGTGGATAATAGAGGTCCAACGTCATGATACCAAGCATCAATTAAAGGGCGCGAGGTTGGAGGAAAAATAATGGAACACTCCTCCTCATCCAGCAAATCTCAATGTCAATTAAAGGGCAAAGAGTACCAAGCTACACCAATCAGTCCTTGTCTGCAACTAAAGGCAGCAGGTACCAAGGTCTGTGGTCAATTAAAGGACCCAGATATACAGAATATAAGCAAAGACTCTGAAATTGACAACTCCAAACAACCATCAACAAGCTCATTTTCAAATACTACTCAAAGCTCTCAACCATTCTCACATATACAAATGTCGACAACAACTACGTCATCCAGATCAGAGGAATGCAAAAGCAGGATGACAAGAATAGGAAAAGACAAAATACAGTCGTACTTTATTGCAAACAGAAGAATTAGATGCAATTCATATGATAACTTATCACCTGAAACAAAAAGGCTTATACAACAACATGTTTCTACAAAAGAAAAAGAAAGTTTGTTGATTCCAATAGTGATAGACAAGCACAACAGACCAGTCTGCAATACGATTATATCATAATGAGAAGAAATGAAAGAAAATCTCAATTGACCATATTTTAAGAGTACTGTACATATTACATTCAACCAAGGGTTCACAATGAAAGAGGTGCAAAAAGTAATCAAAAACAAGGATAAGTTAATCAACAAATGTGAACAAGTGAATTTAGACAGAAATCACTTAATGATAATCCACTTTATCAAACAATCTGAAATAAATTCTAGAAGTTTGGAAACAAACATAGAGGAGACGCTAAAACTGGCAAAAGATTATAAAGAAAAAGTGGTTTTAGTTATGAATCAAAAAGCAAGCAAAGAATTACCAGAGTTCATATGTACACTAGAAGAAAAACTGGAAAATCTCTTTATTATCAAAGACAAAGGATCAGCAATATCAGAAATGATTAATATCAACCTACAGATAAACATGATAGCATCAGCAAAAAGGATTATGGTAGAAGCAAAAATAGCAATAGATATGTACTATCAAGTTAAGATGATGGAACTCTTAGAAATGAGAGAGCAATTGGAAGAAATCGGAAATTTATATATCAAATGCAGTATGAACCAGATGCCAGAACACTTGAAAAATATTGTCAAACTATGGAGGGAATTGAAAGCTGAAAAACCAATGCAAGAAGAATGGCCTATGATCAATATAAAGTCACCAACTAAAACATACCATAAATCAGTAGAAGCAGCATTGTTTGAGATAAAAAGAGTGTATGAAATGTAACTTCAAAACTATGGTGTTCAAAGAACATCAATCTTGTATTAGTCAACACCAATGCACTAAAGATTTAAATGAATGATTGCCTGAAAACATCCTAGATATGGAAAGTTACGTTGAAAACTTATGCACCATCACATAAGTTACCCTGGCTAAAAACCAACATTGAAAATAACAGCATCACCAAATTCTCATAGATATACTTCTACACATAGGTTTCCTCACTGCCACATTATCATAGAACAATGTATAGTAATCAACATACTCCTACAAGCCCCAACATACAAAATCCTAGAAACCACTGGATCCTATGCAACACTCACACACTTACATTGTCACTTTGCATTTAAACAAGAACAGGAAACCATCAATGCCATTCACAAAAGATGGACTGAACTAAGAAACACTAAATACAATGAAGAAACAAGACCAACCATAAACATTGAATCACTGTGTAAAATCTACAAACTATTGGTAGAAAACTCCTACAGAAAATTCAAACAGCAGCTGAATAAAAAGTAAAAGAAAAGAGAACTTCCACTAAGGAATCTTTAAAGAAAAACAGATACCAGAAGTATTAACCACATATGCAATATGGCTAACATCAATACTTCTCACAATCTCCCCAATCTCACAAAAGACAAAAAAAACTGGCTACTTTGTAATGCATCTATCTCCACATCACCCATCAATATCAAAAAACTAACAGGACACAGATATGAGAAATTCATCACCAAAGTAATCAATCATGAAAATACAGTCGGAAAAACTTTACTAATAATCATGCAAAACTGACTCAGCAACTTGGAGAACAACATAGAGCCATGGTACAAACATACAAAAATTTTATGTGGGGAGCAACATCCAAAATTCATCTGCAACAGATCAACAACCAACACTCGCCTCTATTAACAAAAATGCAAACTGCAGCACCAGAAAACATCCACCAAAGAATACCTATAAAATTGCTGTAACCACAACATAAATGAAAACAAGTCAGCAACTCTTTGACTACTTCCTCAGAAGCTACCCTAACTTCTCAATCTAATCAAAATCACAGAAGATATAGTGAACAGAGAGGGTGAATATGAACCCATCCTAAAAATAAATCTCATACTGAAAACAACAATCTCTCTAGAAGAAGATGAATAAGATAAAGAAGAAGAAGGAGAAGAAGAAGAAGAACTACTCCAATTGTCAGCAATATTCCTATCACCAGACATACAAGCAGCAATAGATGAAGTCCTAAATGAAAAGCTCACCAGAATTTAATGCATACACAAACCAACATGGGTCACAATAGAAGAAAAAAACCAAGAGAGAAATTCTAGAAATCAAAACACAGATCAGCATAACCCCAATCATGCTTGCACAAAGAAAATTCTCCAACATCAAAATAATAAAGACAAAATTCTTCACAAAATGCTTCTTCAAAGAAGAACTCAAATGACTAGTGTGCCCAAAAAAACAATTAGCCATTGACATAGAGTGCCCAAGTATGCAGTTCCTCATACCAAGATAAATAAAAAGATCTCTAATGAAAACATGCAACCTCTCAATGTTAGCAGAAATTAATCACAAGTTGTAGAATTACCAAATCTCATTTGGCTACACACAAATAAATAGCACCCAAAAAAAGTGGGTCCAACTAGAGTCAAAGATCAAAACATCAAACCACTTTTGTATACCAACAAAAATAATTGGTGCGCCCATCATAATACTGCTCACAAAACATAAGAAATTTAACCCCACAAATCACAGTATACACTGTAATGAAAATTACCAGAACAGTTCAGAAAAAATTTCCATGATAAAAAGAACAGAGGTATTCAAGAAAGCCACCAAGTACAAGAGGAAAAACAACAAACATACCACCTCTTCATAGACACCGAAAACCCTCTGGAAACAGTCTATGAAATGAGTTTACTGATAAAAGATCAAATAGCCAATATTAAGGCAAAAATATCGAACAAAAAGCTAAAAACCTCTTTTCAGAGGCACCAATGATGTACAATGGTTCAACCTCTGCAAAGAGGACATAAGATTCTACAATGTCACAAAACAAATCAAAATCATCACAATGGTTAAAGCCAAAATCAATGATCTAGATAAGATGACTGAAGAACTAATTTATGAAACCATAAATTTCTGTTATAAAGATACATCACAGCATGAGTCTCTACAGAACACATTCAAATTCTTCTTCACAGACTCAAAGCTAGACCTGTTGCACATGTCAGATATTGAGGCCAAAATGAAACTGATGATAGCTCTGAAGGTACAGAACCTATACCAAATATGCTATGATATATTCCAATGCAAACTAAACAGCTTACATCTATATATATATATATATATATTGTAGAATGTTCTCCTCCCATAGAGACTTTCCTCCACATTGGAACATTCTAACAAAACAAATAATATATGAGTAATAAATTGCAATTTTCTTACTTTCAGCTTAGCAAAGTAACATGGAACCAATTGTATACTCCAACAACAACCCAGAGAAGAAAGATCATTGTAATTCTTCTGATAGTTAAGATTGCCTCTGGCTGGCACAGAACTAAGAAAACCTAATCCCCATACTCAGCTCATCAAAAGTTGAAAAGCCACACTGGCTTGTTATCATACATGCAAATAAAAAACCTTACTCCCCTAAAACCTACATTATCCCTTAGGGTACAGAAGTGGTTACTGGCAATCAGTTGCAATTACCAATAGCATTGCTTTACCTGAAGCAATGCCCTAAATTTAACTGATATACATGTTAAACATTAATATAAAATAATAAGAAAAAGTACTGTAAGATTACTAAGAAATAAGCGCCAATTTGGGAACATATATTATATCTAAAAGTTTAATGAATCAGCAGTTAGGGAAATATCTAATTAAAAATAATACAATTGATCACTGGGTATTCAAAACTTAAATTAACTTCTGACAGTATCAGATCTAACACTTACAACAAAGGTAAATATTTACAGCAAACAAAAAGTGCTAGGCAGATGATCAAGCATCAATTGAACAATTCAAATTGAATAAAGCATGCACTAATAGATTACCTGAAAGCTAGTGCCAATAAAAAATAAACATAAAGCACACAAATTATAAAGTAATAAAATATATTGATCATTAAAGATACAAATGAGTTATAATGCCCACGAATATGCTACACTCCCACCCAGCTTGCGGTAGATTTGAAAACTTCTACTGTTGTTTTGTACATAACAGTTTTATATGTAAGTTGAATCAGCTCTTGAGATTTACAGCTATCCCAAGTAATGTCTTGAAAATCAGAGCAGGATTGCATAGTTGCAAATAGAGTTTCAAGTTCAGTAATATGTTGATTCTGAAACTAATCCATTTGATATCTTGAAATGACTTAGAATCGTTGATTGTCGAATATCATTCTATCAGTAAAAAGTTCGTGACATTTTTTATACAGAAGCAAATTTTTTCTTGCAATTAATAATGTCAATTTTGCATCAAAATCTGCAGCATGGTCACTTGTTTCATCTATTGATATTTAAGGAAATATCTCTTGAAAAGTGTGTACTAAGTTATGATTCACTTTAATGTCTTTATAAAACATAGATATGTTGTTATAGATATCTTCCATACTTATATCTTCTAAAACGTTTTTCCACATTGTAGTAATACTTTTGTTTTGAGTCTATGTGCAACATCGTAAAATTTATATTCTTCTTGTATTGTAATAGTCCATATTGTATCCATCCGACCTGGAAATAATGTAACACATTTGTGTTTTGTTAAATTAATTTCTTCTTTTATGAATTATATTTGTTCATGTATCAGTTCACCATTTTTGAAAACTTGCAATAACATATGTTTCAAATCTACAAACATTCTTTTTTCGTTGTCATGAACTTTTAACTTTTCAATAGAATTCTTATATAGAGAAGTTTTCATGAAATTCTGAATGCTATGAATGCTATTGTGGTAATTTTCACAATGTTTTAGGTTCACTCCAACTTTCTGTCTTCTTTTCTTTCCATGATTGACTAATAATAGGTACATAAATTATATTGGGAGGAATACAGAAAATGTTATTGCTTGATACTGTATTAAATTGATCAGTGGCATTCAGTGAATCAGTGAACATTAGCAATCATATTTAACATTCGAGTTTCGCCTAGTAATTCAGCGGTTTGAGTGTATAAGTATAAATCTATAGCAATTCTAACATCAACCATAAGACAAGTTAAAGGTAATTTGGTGTGAAGTAGAATATCAGTGTAAATCATTTTCGATATGCTGTTGTCTGTAAAGTTATTATTTAATACCACATATTCTGTTAAATGAAAAATAAAGAAATTTTCCTCTGTTTTTTCTAACATTTCAAAAAACGAAGGAGTTTCAGCATCTGATCTGGAAATGTAATTAAATGTCACCACGTTTCAATTGTTGATGTAAATCTCGTAGTAATAAATCATTTTGTCCAATAAAATAAACAATCTATAAAGAACTGTAATCCAAATTAATTTCTTCTATTTGGCGTAATTGATAAAGATTAGTTAAAAGTTCCTTGAGATTTTTAATTTCAAAATTTTCATCAAATGATACATGAGAAGTAGCTCGCCAATTAGATCGTTCCAATTTTTCATTCGTTTGATACTCATAAAAAATTAGAGTATTATATTTAGGACCTTTGAATGCAACAATAGTCATAGGTAAGATATCAAAGGACGGAATATTACCATTACTGTTGTTAAAGTTTGTATTCATTCTTTTACTTCCGGTAATGTATTATGATTGACAATGCATAATGCTTTCTTCGTAGGTAGAAAGGTAGGATGTAAAATTTCACCTTCTAAGTTTGTAAAATGTTTCATACGTTCCAAGTATTTTTGAGTTTTTGAACTGCCACTGGATGAAGGCTGACTATTTGTTGGCTGAGGGATATTTTTTGTAGCTTGTGATATGTCAACGAGAGGAATAACATCCGCGATTTTTGGTTTAGCACTCTCCTTAGTTGTGTGAGAACTAATTAAACCCTCTCCCTGATATATATATATATATATATATATATATATAANTCCTATAACTTTAAGGGTTAGTAATACTAGCCAAGGAACTTCCATTCCATTTCTCTTAACAGAAAGACAAATAAATTAATTAGAAAAAGCAAAGAAAATAAATAAAGCTTGTGATATATAAAATTTCTACAACACAACTTAATGCAATGAAAAAAATGGTGGTGCTTTGGCCCCCTTGCTTATGGCAGCTGCTCCATTAATTGGAAAGTATGNTATATATATATTGCATTACCGTTTAATTATTCTTTTACAGTATATATTATTTTATTGTTTACTGTAATACTTTCTTTTGATTCTAAATTTTCAATACATATGCGGCATTAACATTTTATAACTTTCTTGTATTAAATTCTTTCTTTCCATAAAATAGTTGGTAGCGATTCACTTTTGATTATTTCTATTAGTTCATCAATTTTTTATATTTGTCTTTGTATTTTGTTATTCTATATTACTTATGGATTAGAAGTCACTGTTCGATACTTGATTGGAAGTTGATAGAAATGTAAGTTTTTTTCATTTTGAAATATTATTTACTGGCTCTTGAGTTATTGCTTTCTTGATTCCCCTTTCTGTTATGTATTTTGGGAATCTTGCCAACATCAAATTTAACTTAATTTAGGCTTTTGCTCGACATAATTCCGGTTTAATCTCTATTCAATGTATGACAGACTCCAACACCTCTTTCTCTCTCTCTCTCTCTCTCTCTTAGTAAGAGGTAACAGTTTAACTTAATTAATATAGCATTAACTACTGTTCATTTAGATCGAGAGTGATAGATGGTGCAATGGGTATCAACCCGACCTGAAGCAATGCATTAGAGGATGATTGGTCTTCGCGATTTAATCCAGCTTCACTCGGATGACATCGAAGGAATTACCAATGGTAGACTCAGTGCATGGAAATAGTGTCTCAGTGAATATGTGTGTGTAATTTGTTAACAATTTAGTGCGTTGATTGTTCTTGTTATTATTGCGGTTAAAATATAAGAAGGCAGTAAGGCAACCGCGGTGCTTCAGCTTATATTTCCTTAAATATAATAACCCTACAGATATAAGAGTACATGTAAGCCCTTGATACATGTGAACAATCAATGCGGTCAGTGAGAAATAAATATTGTAATTTAGTCTGATGTCAGAGAATTTACTAATAGGCAATCAATCTAATAACCAAGAAAAATGAGATC
>CABFPE010000030.1:2416275-2436766 GCA_900660155.1 Hofstenia miamia | reverse complement strand
GTATATACACCTCCAAAATAATGATAATCAATTTGAATCTTCATAAGTAAAATTTTTGAATTAAAATGCTACATGTGAAATGAATCTCAAAGAGCAATGGTACTTCTAGTGTTAAGAATCATTACGCTTTCATTAGAAAAATGATTTGCAGTATGAATACATGTACATGTTATGATTTCACATTCAATACATTATTCATTTTTTAATGTATTTAGACTTAGTTAAACGTTAATTATTTGGTGTTCTTATCACACACATCACAAATGGGCAAGCCCACAAGTGCTGCAGTCATTCTCACTGCAAAGTCTAGCTTAAATATAAATAAATCTGCAAAGGTATGCAATGTTTTAAATAATGGAAGTATATTTATTGCAGGCAATCTAAAGAAATCGTTTCTAAAATAGGGAAAAAGTGAAAAACATTAATATTAAGTAAAATATATTTACTAGATGCCAGTATAACGTACTTGATATTGCGATGAGGAACAACATGGATTACCATTTTGATGGTAGTATCAGCAGGCTGGCAAAACAACTACATATGATTCTACTAACATAGATTTTAAACTTCAATTGATGACATTAACAATATTTCAAAGTATTAGTTATTCAAATCTGTCTGGGGCATTCCAACCAACCCTATTGTAAGACTTTGTTCATGTTTATCTTTCATCAACTAGTATCTATTTATTATCACTCTGATTAATTTTAGATTATACTTTTTATCATGTCTTCTTTTTGTTATATTAATTAGGTTAAACTATTATTTTAAGGGACAGGCTGGAACATCATAAACATTTTTATCCTCAAAAACGCTACCAGAGCTTAATACATTCTTTTTAATTTATCATCCTATTCTTATAAAGGACAATCTTTTGATCATGTATTCAAGCCAAACATTTCTTTAGATTCACATATACGGAAGTTTTGGAAACCATCTCAATCTGCTCTGTTCTCCCCTATATTTGGATTGACCTTTCTAAAATCTTTCATTTTTACTATGATTTTTACTTAAATATCCAAAAACTCATCTTATAACTGCATGCAAATATCAGGTTACAAAATAGTCATACTCTCATATACATGTAAATAGGCATAGATTGCAAGTAAATTTAGTTTGTTCATTATTATGCTGGAGATTTGCTTCGCCTTATTCAAACTACATACAATTAAATTTTCTGGCATTTATGGCTAGGCATGTAAGCAATGTAGAATATATTAGGTTAAAATTCAAATACAGTTTTACAAACTATGTTCATAAATATTTAATGAGCGAATAAATTTGAATTAGGCTCTAAATGCTCTCCTCATAGAATCGAAGTACACCTTGCCTTTTAAGGAATTCTTTATTATAGTTTTAATTTATAGTTGAATTTTTTAAGTTAAGTTGATGATATACATGTACTAACTAACGCCATCTATTGGAGTATGTTGATACATCTCGTGCAATTTAACAATTAGTAAATTTATTGGAAAATTTTTCTTGCAAATGCAAAATGAATTTCCAAAAATGGTTCTATGTAATTTTGGTTTTTGTTATGTAGATTTCCTTTGGATTTATAAGTGGATACCGCTTAAACGAGCATTTCACTTCAACTGTTTCGAGGGATGTAATTAGCGATAGAGTCTGTTAAAGTAATTAAAAAGGTGTTCAATTAAATTTCCTTCGATGGAAAGTTTTCCTACTCTTCGAACACACGAGTCCGTTTCTAAACCGCGTACAGCATTATTCCCCCCGAATTCCGAAAAGCTGTCATGCGCGAACACGGGGTATGTTTTTAATTAATATTTCTTTACATTAACCAATACATTTCTAACAACAAACATTTATCCTTGACATAAATTGTGGAATACGCGGCAGTAAGTTATTTAAACTTCGCAATTTATTCGAAATTAGTTTGATTTTTTTACTTATTTCCTTGAAGATGAAAGCATTAATGTATTGGCTCTAATATTGATAGGCCTACAAGGACAAACACTAAAATTTCTAGGAAACCATTACATTAAGATGGGACTTTTTAATTTTTTCTAACTTTTGACATCAGCATAGGATTTTAATTTGAGGTTTTGGACATGCACTTCAAAACACATAATGGTTGTGATTTTTTTAACACTAGAAGTATCAAATGTTTCAAAATTTACTCAAACTAAAATTTTGTTTACTTGCGTATGCATTCATTAAAAACAACAGCAGGTATATACACCTCCAAAATAATGATAATCAATTTGAATCTTCATAAGTAAAATTTTTGAATTAAAATGCTACATGTGAAATGAATCTCAAAGAGCAATGGTACTTCTAGTGTTAAGAATCATTACGCTTTCATTAGAAAAATGATTTGCAGTATGAATACATGTACATGTTATGATTTCACATTCAATACATTATTCATTTTTTAATGTATTTAGACTTAGTTAAACGTTAATTATTTGGTGTTCTTATCACACACATCACAAATGGGCAAGCCCACAAGTGCTGCAGTCATTCTCACTGCAAAGTCTAGCTTAAATATAAATAAATCTGCAAAGGTATGCAATGTTTTAAATAATGGAAGTATATTTATTGCAGGCAATCTAAAGAAATCGTTTCTAAAATAGGGAAAAAGTGAAAAACATTAATATTTTTTTTAATAATTTTTTTAATGGTTTGACTTTAAAAATTTTCTTAAAAAATTGCTTTTGTTGAATAGTAATTTTTTTATATTTTTAATAATAAATAAGTTTTTTTAAGTGTGTGAATACTGAATGAAGTAGAGCGTGAAAACAGCCTTTCAATATTTATCAGAATTTTTCAATAAGTACCTCAATTGACACTTCCTATTTGCGATGCACGTGCTTCATGATTTATTACTTTAATTTATGAAATATTCATACAAAATTCATAACCATGATTTGTTTAAAATTCAAAAATTTTTACCATTCCTATTTATCTCAATGAGACGAGATTTAATGATATCATAAACAATATTCAATTACCAACATCTATACATGGAATTGTACACTTCGTGTGCAAAATGAACAAAATTTAATAATAATAAAAATGCAATTCCTCGGACCGAAATGTGATAATACATATAGTATATGGCAAACATATTTCGAATTTTTGTCTGTCAAAATTCTTGGAAATCAGCAATGATGAAGATTTGCTGTAGGGCATGATCCTCTTGGTTATGCGTTGCTCGAGAGATTCAATATACAGTCCTGTTTGCATATTATTATTATTATTATTATTATTATTATTATTATTATTATTATTATTATTATTATTATTCTATATTTTTGGAGTATCAAACACAGTGATATTAAATTCTTCAATTTGATAGAAATATTGTTGCTAGTTTCGCTTTTGGAAATAATTGGAATGAAAATAGATAAAAAAAATCATAGTAAATTAACATGCTTTATGTTGTATAAAAACCAAAGATAACACATAAAAACTTTTCAAAAGAAAAATCATCGTCGTGAGATAACAACCAAGGTTACGAGCACTTCATACTTCCATCATTTGTAGTTAAATGTTGTCAATAATCATAATCACTAGGAGCAAATTTGGTTCTTCTTTAGATAACTTATGTAAAAGCTGTAATCATTGTTAAATTTCTTTGGGTTTGACAGTAAAATATTAGGTGTCTGACAGAAGAAAGCAATTGTGCGAAATAAAGTTAATGTTCTCCCATCAATGCACAAAAAAGTGAATTCAGTGCATTACACTCGTAACAGCCAATACATGTACTATATTAATATACTAGACATGACAATAATGATTTTCGAAAATGGACTTGATCATATGTATCAGATTCTCATCCGTTAATGAGAACGTTTTCAGTGAACTTAAAATAATTTTTCTTCTAAAGTATTAAATAGCAGTTCTATATTCCAATATATGTATTCAATGATCACAGCATAGAATTCATATGTGAGGTCCAATTCAATGTTAAAAAATGATCACTTGAGAAAATAAAAACGCACCAATAGCAAACCATCCCATGTTTAAAAACAAACAAACTCAAAAGTTTAGAGATTACATATAAAGTATATCTAAATTGTGCTATAATAAACGTCTATAAAATATATATATATATATATATATATATATATATATATGTTTATCTTAAGCCTCAATTAATAAATAAATGCATTGGTCTAAATAAATTTGTGGAAATGAAAAATTTAAATTATTGTAATTTGAATTCATAAAACAATAAACGTTGAAAAACAATATACTAATAAAATTGCTTTGTTCGTAAAGTGGATGCTAGAATGACGCAAGAGATAAAAAAAACAAAAATTAGCTTAAGTAGTAGGTCATTTTAATGCGTGTACTGAAACATGACAATGTCTATATCAAATAACTGACAGGTTGGAAGAAAATAATTAAAAAATTTTGGTTCCTAATTTCAAATAAATCATTTAGATTCAATAATTTTTTGCTATTTAAAATTTGGTAAAAATATTTCTAACCTACTTAAAACATATTTATAATTCGTTAACAAATGAGGTCTCTCGAATAGCTACAATATCATTTAATACAATTTCAATTGTCGTAGCTAATTAAGATTTCGTCGGTTTTCATCATTTTGCTTGAATGTCTCTTTGAAGTAAATAGAATGGAATTTTTAAGCACTTGTTTTCCTATTTAATGTTGCAGTTCTGCTTCTAAAAGTGAAGTCGGTTTTCGCTCGTGAGCGCGTCGTACGGCTTTGCGGTCAAACGTTTCGCTGCAAATGACTCTGGAGCGGAAACAGGCATCTAGAAAAAGGTTTCAGAGGTAGGAATCCGTTATATTCGTACTATAAATAATAGATTTCGTTCTGAATAAAGTCAGAACTTTAAAATTAATTGGAAATCATTTCTTCCAACTTTCAAATTTGTAATTTTCACAGTAAAGTAGTTAAAAATTAACTAAATTACGTACATAAACTGGCACATGTGAATAATAAAATGTCTAAGCACATTCAAACTTTTCAGAAATTTAGACACCGCAAAATTTGTCATTTCAAAATTTGATACTACCTCAAAGATAATAATACAAAGGTTACAAAATAGGGCTTATTATGAGCTTATGAGTTAAGAACACTAAAAACATTTCTCAGAAAGAGTCCATATCAGAACTCTTAGTATGTTTCAATTTGGGCTATTTGTAATTGTAACCTCTAGAAATATATCATTAAGAAAATAGCAAAACAACATAATGAATTTATAAAAATTCGAAATTTTTTGTAAGTGATAAATTGTGGCACATTAACAGTAATAGGTAATACGAAGAGAGCCCTCCTTACACAATTTTCTTAAGATAAATTTTTGAAATTTTCAATTAATTTATAAAATTAAAGAAACTTAGGGGTAAATAATTGTATGAAAATTTCGTAAATGGAATATCATGGAGAAATTGTATGTTTACGCTTGTGGCACATCAATGGCTGCCTCAAATGTATCAATTATTAGTAAACATTAATGTATTAGTTATAGTTCCAACTCCAAAGGACTATGAAATTTGTTTTATATTTTTATTAGCAAATATATAAGAGAAGATATGGTAAGGGGTGTATCAAGCAATTATAATGAGGGAGGGTCACCTAGGCTTTACAAAAGTATGAATCATTCTATAGGTCAACATTCACTCTTGATTATTAGGCTATATGAGGTCAACATTCACTCTTGATTATTAGGCTATATGACTCGAAAGCTTTGTCATTTTTCCAAGATTTTAAGGTCTGGACCCCCTCTAATAAATATAAGCAGATTTATTCGCTGGAAAAGCTCTTCTTGAAAGTTCAATATCCATTGTAATGTCATAGTTCAATAAAACGACTTTTAAATCTTACAAAGTTAAATTCATAAATTAGTACGCGATTCTTCAACAATTGCATTAATTTTTTTTAATCAGACGTTTTGGGTAGTAACTAAATAGGAATTTTTAGAACATGTGACTTTTTCATCAAAAGATGTAAATGCTCATAACTTATGTAAAGGTTATCCACAAAACGACACAATAGAAAAGTGCCTCCTATTTCACACACGTCTTATAAAATCCCATCCAGTTCTGATATCTGACCTTGTACACTGTGCACTTGAACGGGGCTTAGACGATCTATTTACTAAAAATATAATATTTGAGGCTAGTATTTGCTATCATTGACTTTAGACAACTAAATGATCTGAATATGAAGAGTGCTTAGGTATTTTTCTTAAATTCAAATATATTTTTAAGAATAGTTAGTGCTGTTAAGTACTTTCAGTATTGGAACAATTTTTGATCCCAAATGTTCATCATTACATGGGAGCATTGACTAATAGATGTGTCAGTATCACCCGGCTGCGTGACAAACATCCCCTACTATAAATGTGCTAGTTATCAAAACTTGTGCATTTTTCCAAACAGAATTTTAAAAACCTGATTAGATACTCAATTGTGGAGCTAAAAATATGTTTTTGTTATATTCTGAATGAATAATACATAATTAACGTTATTATTATTATTTTTCTTACATCTCACAGCTTCATACTGGTATCCTTATCAGCTCGGGGAACTCACCAGTTCCCAGGGAGTCTGAGAGCTTTCCTAAGGACTCTAGCTGTTCCTATACAATGCTGCCTACGGTGCTCCTGTTCCTTCCCACTTTGGTACTCCCAACTCCTCCAAGTTTCTCTTATGCTTCTTATTTACTGAGCCTAGTACTTCTACTATTACCGGGACTAAATCAACCTTCTTTAACTTCTACAGCCTTTCTATTTCCCCTGCCATTATTATTATTATTATTATTATTATTATTATTATTATTAGTTTCATTTTAACTTAATTTCCTATCAAGAACTTAGAAATGTAGTAAATAAACTAGATGCTAATAAATCTTGTGGAACCAGCAACCTACCGTATTGCAAAATTACAAAATATTTTTATATTTTTGGTGAATACCTACATGTAGCATTCGACCAAAGTATTATAAATAGTGACTTTCCTGCGCTCTTAAAGCAATCTGATATTGGACCGTTATATAAAAAAGGAGAACCACTAGATCCATTGAACTACCGACCAATAAGCATAACACACCCTTTCTCAAAAATATTTGAAAAACTTCTAGCTGCACAAATGTACAAGTTTATTAATGACAATAAAATTGTATCAAGTAATCAGTTTGGATTTCGACCTAAGTTCAGTACATCTGATGCGATTTTATCAATCACAGAAAAGATTAAAATAAATACAAATCAAAATTTTTTCACAGCGGTGGCCTTACTTGATTTAAGTAAAGCATTTAACTCAATAAATTTCGATATTTTAAAAGAAAAATTAAGGCCACATGGTTTCAGTTTCAATGCAATAAATTTTATTATGAGTTTTCTAAGCAATCGCAAACAACGAGTTAAAATCGACCATATTTTTTCAGAGTACGTTACTAAAAATCTTGGTGTGCCCCAAGGAACTGTATTATGACCCATTCTATTTGCATTATTCGTAAATGATATTCTAAAATCCTTGACAAANGCATTTAACTCGATGAATTTCGATATTTTAAAAGAAAAATTAAGGCGACAAGATTTTAGTTTCAATGCAATAAATTTTATTATGAGTTTTCTAAGCAATAGCAAGCAACGAGTTAAAATCGACAATATTTTTTCAGAGTACGTCACTACAAATCTTGGTGTGCCCCAAGGAACTGTATTAGGACCCATTCTATTTGCATTATACGTAAATGATATTTCAAAATCCTTGGCAAATAGAACTATTTACCAAAACTCAGATGATACTTGTATATTACGAACAGCAAAAAATTCATTTGAGGCAATTAAACATTTGACAAAAGATATTGGAAACCTCGTAACATATTTCAATCGTAATAAACTAAAAATCAATTCTGAAAAAACTCAATGTATCATCTTTTCATCTAAACAACAACAAAAGCTTACTAAAAATATTATAATTTATGTTTGTGATAATGAAATTAGTGAAAGTAAATGTGTAAACTATCTAGGTGTATTAATAGACAATGACTTAAAATTCGATAATTTCTTTTCCCACAAATTAAAAAAGATGGCATATGGAATAAAATATTTGAGCCGTTTGCACCATGTAGGAAAATCATCGCATGTAAAACTAATTCATTCATTTGTCTTAAGTCAATTTAATTACGGTGCATTTCTTTTTCAAAATCTCACATCGCAAAAACGTTCATCATTAGCAAAATGTTTAACTGGGCAATTAGAACACTTAATTATATTGAAAAACATGAATCCATAACGCAATAAGGGTCATCATATGATATCTTGGCTCCGAGTTACTTTATTCAGTATCAATCTTTATGTATATTTCACAAATTTATTCATGAATTAAGTTCACTAGGTTTTCTTAATAATTACATCAAAATCAATAAAAGTAGTAAAACACATTTTAGTAGCAATAATCGACAAGATTCATTTTCTTTTAAATGTTCAATCTTATGGAATGATCTAAGAATTGATATAAAATGGGAGAAAAACTCTAAACACTTCAAGAAAAAAATGAAACAATTTTTATTAAATAGGCAAACATTACTGGCCATAGATAATAAACTCAATGCGTGATCGAATTACTTTTAAAACTGCCCTTTAATTAATATTGCATATTTAAATAATTTTGTAAATATTTTTTGTCATGTGTTAGTTTATAGTTTTGCATACATTTAAGCAATAAATTTGCTTCGACTCTTATTATTATTCCCGCATCTGTAAATAGGCTTGTAGAAAATGGTTGAAAGTGTGCATACAACGGTTGAGAATTAAATAGTCTCATTAATACCACTTCAGGATTTATATGATGACAGATATACAATTTAGGACAATTTCCACCCCATGTTCGGAACCATTCCTCAAATTATTCATAAAAAGTTTTGCCTAAATAATAAAATTCAGATAGTTAAGCTTTCTGCTGACGTAGTTTTTTTGTTGATTGTTGTATATATGTGGCTCTATTTTACAAAATAACTATAAGCAAAATTGGGAAATATTATTTATTTGCCCCAATTATGACATAGAAGTATTATAATTTAGTAATAATAATAATAAGAAAAGTTCACATATCAAATGATGAAAAGGAAGAAGTTACTTACTAAGCATTAGTAATTGTCAGTTTATATTTGTTGTCGGATATTGATGTGCAAGTATAGTAAACGTTTTTTGGGTTCTGGAATTCTTGCAATGTAGAGTATTACTATGATGTCTGAAAATTAGTTTCTTTGCTGGCCATTATCCAATGGGAGATGTCCATTGTTAAATATGATACTATTTACAAATTTTTTGAAACAAAATATAGAGCAGTATGGTAGTGATGCATAATACTTTCTTCTGACAAATCCAGTGACGGAGACATTAAGTGGAAAGTTAGACAGAAAAAACAGAAATTCAAACATCTAAATATTATATACAAATATATGATATTACAAAATATTAAAAATTGGTTTGAAATTTAAGAATATTCTGTATAATAGCGTTTTTGCAAATGATTGTAGCCATGAAATCAGCTCTTTGCAGTAATTTAGTGTAGCAGTCATTATTATTGAATAGGAACTGCTGAAGCAATCCCAATAAAAAATCGTTGCTTTAACGAATTTGAAGAAATTATTTCACACCTTATTTAAAATTTCAAAGCGTTCTAGAAGTCAAAAGTGACAATATTTAAACTGTATTTCTGACATGAAAGTTACTAATTTCTGTGTCATTCTATTAGCACAAGTAATTAGACGCCTTTACTCTTAAATTTGCTTAGCATTAATAGAAATGAGACCGAATTTTATTAAGGGCTACCGTGTGATAACATAAAAATCAAACATTTAGCTGAAACTTTCCTTGAAAATGGTGTAATAGTTAATTGTTAGTTTAGCTTAAATATTTTGGGTCAACTTGCATGCATGTTAGACTATAGTTTCAACTATGCGAATTAATGATCGTCAAGTACGTTTAAGTTAAAAAAAGCAATGTCATTGTATTAGAGTTTTATTGGTATAGGAAAGAAATACATCTAATTTTCATTTGATTAAATATTGAATCTATGACAACTGTACATAAGTTTGATCCTGGTTGGTTTTTCCCACCCAGATCGACAGCTCTCTGAGCTTTGCTTTAAATACCGTAAGCATATATTCATAATTCAATTTTATTTCATGTAATTGGAATAATATCTATATATTTAAAGATAGATTTAGTGCTATATTGAGTGGATAATTTATTTCTTCGTTGATTTTATGGATTTAGAAAATAAAATATGAAACAATGAATATATTAATAATACATGTAACTGGACAACCCTTAAAAATTATTACTCTGCGAGACAACACTTTTAGAAGGATTGAATTCTCTATTAAAACAGCAAACTTTTATCTCTTAAGAAGTAAATTATGAATTGCTCATAAATAGAGAAATTGTTGAAGCAGTCATAATTTATTCATGTTAACCGTCTCCCTAAATGTAATGAAACAAATTTTCAATTTCAATATCACGGCTAGTTTTTCCTTAATTATTTCTTCCCACAAATACTTTAATAGTATATAGTAATTACAATACTCAACCCTATTCTGAAGTTGATTCGAATTTGTAAGAACGTCACATGCAGGCTAAATAGCATTCTTGCTCAGAATAAACTAACAAATATTTTAGGAATAGAATCTAATGATCTAAAGGATGCCTACACCTAAAACATAAAAGTCTTAGAAACATGGCATTGCTTTTATGAAAATTTTTGTGAATGATCTGTATGCTGTCTTAAATTTAATATCAATCTAAATTTTTTGCATTTGTGATAATGCATTTCCAAATTTTTTAAGCATTTGCAAAAGTATTGAAAAAGCTAAAAATGCATTTTAAATAAATTTGAATAAACCCTAACTTTTATGAAAAAAATTCATAAATATGTGTTGAATATGGTTAAATATTGATCAACATATTTGATAGACCAACAATAGCCACAAAAATACTGCCTAGCAGTGTTAAATGTTTGAGTGATCACAATTGTCTTATATTAGTTGGCCTGAAATATATTACACACAAAGAGCAAATTTGACTGATTTATTCAAAAATTCTCTAATATATTTATCATTCATTCATCTATTTTGAGCATCTGCCAAGATTGAAATATTTCACCTTTACATATCACTGTGACCACCACTGCCTATGTCACTGTTACCCAAATTATTAAGGGGTTTCCAACTTAATATAATTCTTAATTAAGTTCTGGCATAACTTCAGTAACATAATATATTGATAGAATAGACGTCTATAATGTTACTTTTCCAATTATTGACCTGAGTTTTCCTAGTTTGAGTGAGAAATTATTTTATACCAAGCCTAAATAAAATTTGGTGTAAATCGTACAAAAGGTACAATTTTTATAATAATAAACGTGCACATTTCATGTAAGATAGGCATGTTCAGGAAAGTTATGAATGCATGCGTCATCAACATTTGTCTTGATTTAGTGTACATAATTTAAAAAATTTTTGAACACAAGAATGAAACTAATTTTACAATTTTCATTCCAAAAGAGGTCAGCTGGTGAATCTTTAGGTGAGGGTGTAAAATAAGCAGAAATATGTATTTTATCATTTTAAATGGTCACTGTGCATCGGAGCTTTCAAAGTATTAACATTTTACAATTTAGACGAGGTTGCTTGACATTTTAGAAAAGTGCTCATTGCATATTTTTCATTCTTGAATAATAACATTTACATTAGTGTAAATTGGACTTAAGGATATGTGAACGGAACAGGCAAAGCAGACACATCCTATTATCTTTAATAAATAAAGCACGTTCATTTCTTTATAATCAAAAATATTTATTCAGAAATTCAGAAGTTGTTTATTCCATTCGTCGTTATCAATTTTGGTTTGCAATTAAGTTGCTATAAGTATTGCATTATGTATATCTCAAAAATCATTACTTAAACCTGTGTGGATATTAAGCTTGGAAATTTGATATATTTAAGGTATTTTGTGAGTGGACTGGGCAGGTTAATTGGATTTGGTTCGCTATTTCACTTTTAAATACAGGTTAGTATTTTGGATGTCTTTAGTTATTGCTATTTGAATTTGAGTGGGTATTTGATTGAATGTATTTTAATCATTAAGTATCTTTCTATTTCCACTGGTTTGGGTCACATAAAGAAATTCAGTTTACTCTGGCATAGATCTGAACCTAAATTATCGATCAGTTCAAAACTTTGTTAAGTTGTAGCACCTAAATTGTATACTGAATGCTGTTTTTTCTCTGCACTCAAAAATAATATCAATGATACGTCCTTGGGGATTAAACACTTAGTGCGTTGAAATTAACAAAGACAGCTGTATAATTAGTTTGTTACAAATTTCTTCATCACTTTTTCCATTTAGCAATTAGCAAAGAATTGTCTAGACGGCTAATAAGATATTTTCAAGTTGAAGCTTACCGGAAATTCATTGACGTTCGTTTCATTATAGTATGCTTTATAAAATAATATAAGGTGGTTGGTTGCTGACAGGAATGAATTACAACTTTACCCAATAAACACTCTCTTATATCAAAAAAAGTGTCTCAAGAGCATATAAAATATCTTTCTTCAAACAAATTTGAGGGCTAAAATTTGGCAAGTCCATGAAATTTTAAACAAAATATATTTATAAGCGGAGCTAAGAAAAAACTGTTCAACAACGATTAAGGGAAATGCTACTGAGTCGCTAATTACAAATCTTCATAATTAAAGTTTAAAATGATGTCAAAAATGATGCCTTAACATAATTGAGGAATGCTACAAACCGTATACAGAAACAATATTTTTTAATCAATTTTAAGATTTTAGCCTATAAAGAGACTTTTAAAACAGTTCGTATAATTGGGTTAGGCCGTATTAAAAGAGGCGATGCGACAATATCCCTCTTTCAATCTCTCTAACTTAGCAAGTACTTGTGCTGCTCCTAGTTAATTTTTGTATGTGTTCATCATTATAATTAGTCTTGTTAAATGCCGTCACTGTAATTAGCAATGCTATCGTTTTTCCATCTGAGTACGAACATATATGATATATTGCGGTGGACATCAAAAAATCGCCTACCAAAGATCAGTTTTAAAATTGAATTAATACATAAAGTAATACCAGTAAGTTTATCTAAATGCAAAAGACAGCTAAAATTTTTAACAAACGTTCACATTTTGGACTATTGATGTCTTTTTTTCCAACATTCACAAGTTGAACCGGATTTTAATATACGATAAATATATTATTACAATATTTATTCACTTCTCAGGTCGTTTCAACTGTAAATTGCAAAGCACATTCAATGCCTCACCAAGTCTTCAAAATGAAAACTGCGGTGTGACAAATTTTAAACCCGTTCATCTGAATAATGATTTCAAAGACAGCAAAGCAAACAAGGTATTTTGTAAAACAGTGTATCGATTAATAAGATTATTATAGAATTTACATCGATCTCTGTTGTCAAAAATTTGAAAATCTCATTATGAATTTTTTGTAGTTAAGCACACCTTACTGTCCTTATCTATTTCCTAGGATTCAATCTTTAGAATAGAATTCTGCTAGAGTTAAAGATTATATTATTTACTAAGAAAGGAGTAATTTCCAGTAGACTTTGGTGGTATTTCATTACCATTTCCTGAATTCACAAAATGTGTACTTCAGTTACGGAAAGAGCGTTCGAAGTTCAAGAAGAGAAGAAATACTGTAGTTATAATCAGAGAAGTAACTTATTATGCTCAACTGCCAATTTTTTTATGTGAAAGCAAACTAGTGATGGGCGACATTTTTCTTTGTATTAGAAAAGTGTTTCTTATATGAGTTTTATAAAATTTATAATTTTGTAGCATTAAATTGGGAAAGGTAAATGCTTATTGTGTGAAACTAACTTTAACTATAAATATTAATATTCGTTCGTTCTGTGGTTTACTGCAAACTCGCATGCATAATTATTATTAGTGAAAAAGAATAAAAACATATGTGTGAGCGCGCAGAGACAGGTCAACAACAGTGACTGGGTGACTTAATAAGATTAATTATTTTACTGCGTTTGTGACTTACATGAGATTCGGACTTGGACCATAAATATAGCAACTGAAACAAAGGAGTTCAGACTATTTCTAAAAATTTTGGTCGGTTTTGGACAAAGAATAATCTGCGCTGGAGGAATAATGCCACTATGGGGCAAGAATGTCTCATGGGAATAGAATGGGCCGAAGTAGAACCACATTCAATGTGACCAAATTGGAATGGGACCAATAAAATTATGGTCCCGCACAACCCTATGTGTTATTCCTTTGATAACTGCAGGCGATTGTCACTATTTATGAAAATATAAATTTGTGAAAACTATTTGTGACTTGAATATATTCCTACAATACGTTAATATGGTGTTTTATGAGTATTAATGTTTTTAATAAGTGAACACACTCCCCATGTGAACATAATTTTTTAAAGCCTTAAAAAAGACTGAACTTCACAGATTTGACAAATTTTTGAGTAAATTTAATACCTTTGGTAAATGACCTTGCTAAGTGATGTTCAATAAAAATTGCATAAAGAATAATTCAATTAAGGCAATGTAATGAGGATTATGCATAACTAAAATTCAATTTAACTAAAAAAAACATTTCTGTCATTGTTTCAAAAATTTTTTTCCCTTTTCTGGATAACAATTTTTGAAAAAACTGCCATTTTTGAATCGTTTGCTTTGCGGAGCCCATGCAGACTGCCTAAGCCCTAAATACTTTATGTTGCATGAAATACTGATGCCTAAAAGTTTTAAGAATCATACTTTATGAGCAATTTGAGAATGAAATCAGAGTGGATGCGGCTACCTTTGCAGTATCTTCAGCATGGAAGAATTGATTTTAATTCTTAACATATACATCTAATTGATTATTACGTAAAACCTATGTTGCTATGTCCTTGCAACATACATCCTTATAATTATCACGGTATCATTGCTTCGCATGCCTTTGTCATGGCTTTCAATGTGGTGATTAAAGAATAATTACAGACAACAAATCACTAATGATTTGTGCCTTTTAACAACACCGAATCAGATCCACAGAGCAAGATTATTAATTTCTGTTTTCATGATATTTTCTTTTTGATGTTTGTTGACGCCATAATGAAATTCATCAATTTTTGGAATTTTACTTTTAGCTAATTCATGAAAGAATTTGCAAGCAAAATTATACTCTCAAACAGAAAAATTCAATTGAACTTTTACATTTGTAGTTTTGTTTGAAAGCGCGCTTTCATAATTCTAGCTCCCCAGAAAGTCTAATCACACGTATGTTGAAATAAATCAAAATTATGTTGGTTATTACTTATGATGCAATGAACTCATGAACGCATGGGAAACGTTCGGTCCTCATGATATAAATCTGAATGCTATGTAGATTATCTTAGAATTTGGAATGGAAATCTGCTTATTTTTTGTTTGTAGCTGTGTACAAAACTTCTCAAAAGTTTGACTTCGAACACAAATATTGAGAAAACATTTTGGAGATGGAACAAAGAGGAAACTTTAAAATGGTGTTAACACTTGTATGAAATAAGGCGTAAAAACTAGGGTAATCATATGTAGGTTCTCGTTTCCTAGCAATTTGCAAAATGTTTGACGTGCATTACACCCAAAAGTTTTAGTGGAAGGCAACGAGTGCCAATTCGTCTTTAGTTAGCTGCTAAATTTATGTAATTGTTAATGCTATTTTAGAGTATCTTTTTTGGAATTTTAGCTATAGATTTATGGGGTACATTGTGCATTCAAGGCTTTTCAAACGGTGACCACTTCCTATATTCCTTTTTTGTAAGAAATACAGATGCAATCTTATTTAAATTTACTTAACACGTGTAGTTTTATTTGAATTCTTTCAAATTTTTAATATCTATGAACAAGTGCATTATATTGCAAACAATAAAATTCTAAGAATTAAATTTCTATGCAGCACCTCTTGAACCCAATGACTTGAATGTCTGTTCTAATAATTAACTCTTTCCACCAATTAAACCGATTCTATTGACAATAATGTCTATTTATTGTGTTAAATAGAAAATGAACTTAAATTTAAATAATTGGTCAAGTTATCGTTTTATTGCGGAACCAGTATATTGTAAAAATCGTCTCGATTATATTGCTAATGATTGCCCTTAGCGATCAAACTGATTTCAAATTCCTTATTAATTTGAATAATATTAATGGTGTCATCAGAAAAAACCTAATAATTGCAAGTGCGAGCCAGTCAGGAAGCTCAGAATTGCATTTTAATATCGAAAGTAATTTCTTTCGTAAATTAATTGGAATTATATTTTGTAATAAGGTGAACATTAAGAGTGGTATCAGAACAATGACGAAGAGAAAGGAACTGATAACGTAAAAAAACAAACGCATCCTTACTATGGATTTAAATAATATGTTCCTATATGTGTAAACTACTACATTATTTATGGAGTTATGTTAATATTTATTATTTATTAACATTGACATTTGTAATAAATTTTGGTTAATAAAACAGAAAGTGTGATCAGTGCTTCCTACAATCCATTGTGCTTCAACTGCATTCACAGATTTGACATGGAAGTTTGGGCAATTTATAACACAAAACCCATACTTACTGAGTCAATGCATAGTTTCAGAATTGGAACACAGGCCAAAAATTTAGTCCTAAACCCAGCCACTCCGATCTATTTGGTCCCATTTAATGATTATTGCCAAAAAAAATTCTGTTATTTTTCGGTTTGTTTGACCAAATTTACAAAGAATTTTGAAAGCATAAAATGTAAACTTTATTTTTCAATACATTTAATACAAGATAAATTATACTGTATTCACTTCAATTGGGTTCATTTGAGAGCATTGTTGCGTAATAGTAAATTACTCTAAATTGCGGCCCTTGTCCGGCCCTTCTCATGTCTATCTCACATTGCAATATATATTAATATTTCTTATTTGACAAGACAAGCAAATGTTATGCCTCTGGTACCAATTGTAACATTCTTAGGACAGGAGTTATTAGACTTTGTGGAGGAACGTCCCTCTCCGAAGATTTAGAAATGGGGGGTTGAAAGGTGTGAACTGCGTATCAAATCGTTCACCTATCTTAATTTTTTTTGTCTGAAATCGTCTTAAATTCTCAATTAAGTAAATTTTTCAAAATTACATAATTAATGAGTAGTTTTTGGACTGTTGGCCGAATACCATTGTTAAATATTTTTTGAAAATTTGTTGAAAACAAATTTTTTAAAGCATACCACAAGATTTTTAGCGCATTCTATTTTAAAGTGCAAGATGCTTCCGCTGGACCGGTTCAATAATGAGACGAGCTAATCTGATTCGTTGCTAAAACTCAAGATCACCCTCGCTTCTCTTCGCCAAGGACTATGATTGAAGTGGAATAATCACAGCGGAAAACTCAAGCACTTATAAAATTTGAATGGTATAATCTGAGAATGCATAGTATATTTAGTGAGAGGTACTTTGTATGAACTGTGAATGCAAGAAACACAATGCGCTGAAGTGTTAATGGAAAAGATAGTACAGAGTAGAAACTCTTAACATTCTTTTTGCTTGCTCATTAATGATTTTTTCTTAATTGCTTCTCATACTTTCCCTTAGTTAAATTTGCGTCACCAATCATCTTTCACTGTATCAATTGACAGTTGCAAAGCGGCAAGACTATTGACAATTTTCTCGGATACTTTCAACTGAAGACATGCAGCTTGCTTTTAATTTAAAATTAGGAAAGTCCCATTTTTACGAGTTTTTAAAAATTTAAATATTTGTTGTCCATAATGAAAAAAACTATCATTTAAGAATTGCAAAATCCTCGCACCTGTCCACAGCTAAAAGCCACCTTACCTGCTACATTATTTAGTGATAATAATCGACGCGAAGGGTCAATAGTTGGTCTACAAAAATTAATCTATGGCATATATTTATTCTTGAATATTCTATTTACTTTTCAATCATTCTACTTACTTCAACCATAGTTTGAAACGGATCGAATCGAGTTCACATCTGGTTTTTTAAAAAATCGGATCTTTAAGTTCAGGTAATGAAATCCGGATTTTAATCGAGCTAGACAAATTTTAGATAGAAACATGCACAATTCAAATTTTTTGAGTATGACCTTCCAAAAACGGATTCAGCTCGGATTGATTTATCATTTCGAAAAAACTGATTTGATACCTTCTAACCTGTAAAAATCAACTTTAGGAGTAATAATTTCTCCCTCAAAATGGGCCTAAGTAATTTTCATCCACAGAAACCCTGTCTCATCTGACAAACAACAACGAACTTTAATGAGAACATAAATTTATATGAAACAGTGGAATAAATTGTACATCCTTAATTGACTTTCAAGCGATATTCAATATTTGAACAGTAGAAAATAATAAACAAAACACATGTGGAAATTTCCTTGATCAGTTTCCTATGGTTATAATATTTTCCTCATTTTTAACAATAGATGCAGAAGACCAGCTGAAAATGTGATCTTTGGACTAGCGAAAGTTTTGAAGGCTTATGAACACAAAAATCTTTGTGCTGATTCCTTTAATAAATACTTTTCATATATATTTTCTAAAATTCCTTAAATTGTTAAAACCCAATTTTTTGAAAACAATTCTGCTCTTGGATTCTAGTAGATAAAATTGCAGCCAAATACAATAATGCTGTTATAATATTTAACTAAAAATTAGAATATAAAGTTAAACATGATCTGAGAATATTAAACTAAGAAACATGAAATATTGCTATACTGCTCCATAAGAGGAAGCCCATGGGCTCTAAGCCCTCCTAAACTACCCTAAGCAACATAATTTGTGTATTTCCATACTTTCAATTCTTCAATTAAGAGTTAATGTTATTATTTCTTATTATTTCATGATTAGTCTTTGATTTAATATAACGAATGGCATTTCTGATCAAAGATTGAGACATAAGTCAGAGGAGTCAGCTACGTATCCAGTAAAGAATAGCCTGCTTAATATATAAAGTGATTTATATGTTTCCTTGCAATTTATAACTAATTAACCAAAAAATTTAGATGCATAAGGAACAATAGTACAACATTAAAAAATTATAAAATTTGTGTAAAAAGAGCTAGCTTAATATCTTAGTAACATTTACGTAATAGAGGTAAGACGTCAATAACGAAATCTCCATAATTAAAGTTTTGGAATCTCATCTCAAAGTACATTAATTAATTTAATTATACATTGAATGACATTGCTAAAATTTAAACAGAATTTTATTAGATAATTTTAAATTTAAAATTGCTTGTAACATTAACAGTTGATTTATATTAATATATGCATTTAAAATCCATCTTTCGTATAGATTTTTACAAAAATCGACTGACTTATTTGCCGTGCTCATTAAGAATGTATTTAAATCGATTTATTCATAATCATGTATGCATTTCACTGAGTGACGCTGTCATCGTTGCGACGGCCATACCTTATCGCCCTCCAACCTTAATACAATTATCTGTAAATTTGACAATTCTGATTTTGAAAGCAACACTAAAAATTATCAGACATTAACAATTGCGAATTTTAACTACCTCTCTTTTAATAGCTCATGAAGAGATGTTTAAGCAGCAGAAAATTGCATATTTGAATAATGTTGGCAAGTGATGACGCTGCTCAGGAAAATGTTATTGATTAATTAGAATCATTTTTAAAATCATAATTTCCGCCAGCTTAAAATTTTTTTTACACGTGAATATGTATCCAAATGGAAGGAATCTTTTGGCCAGATTCACAGTATTAAATCTTGTACAAAATATTACCTTGATATTTTAATTTTTACGTTATAATGTGTAGTTCTATCTATCAAGGACAGTCTCATTAAAAGTAGAATGATAATTACCTAATAGAATAGACTAATTAAAATCATCTACAAAATATAGACTCTAATTGGAATAAAGAATCTTAGCTGAAATATGATATAAGAAGGCATAAGTTAAGCAGTTTAGGTAAAAACTTAGAGATCTACGATAGTTGCTTATATTATTGAAATTTGAATTTAGAATTTGACAATGAGTAAAAGTTCTCCATTAATTCAACTTACATCAAATTTCATTCACTATATTCACGAGTGATGACGTAATGCAGTGAATGAAAACATGGCGGTGATTGGGCTAATTAGCGTCCAGTAACTAAGCTGACGGCAGCTAATAAATATAATAATTATATATCGATCATAGAGAGTTCATTATTTATAGCGCACCCATTTGCGGGGGAGGCAATTACAGATTGGTAGTCTGGGAGTCTTGTCATCTTATTAAATGAATATAAATAATGAATAAATGAAACATATCCCAGATGGTTTCAAATGCGAGATCCAGACAATATCTAAAGATTAAATTTTTGAGATTATACAAAGGCCTGTCGCAAAGAATTTTTAAACCTGGATAATTTAGTATCTATCACATGTTTCAGTTCAGAGAATCAATAAAATATTATATATATATATATATATATATATATATATATATATATATA
>CABFPE010000030.1:2401794-2416255 GCA_900660155.1 Hofstenia miamia | reverse complement strand
TATTATATATGCAGATATATATATAAATATATATACATATATATATATATAGTAAGTGAGAATAAATTAGGTGTGAATTTATAACATTTTAAAAATTTTGATATTAATAAACTCAGAAATGACATTAATTTACTTACTTTTGAATATCAAATGTCTGCAATGTATACACCTATTAAGAAGTGGACAAAAGTACTAAAAAATAGCTCTTTGAAAAAACTGCAATTTTTTTTAAGACTTCAAATTGTCAAAAATCATTGTAATTGCATAATTTCAAACGTTTAATTTCTTTTAAGATATAGTATTTATTAAAGCTTAGATTAACTTTTTTGTAAAAAATTCCTTAAAATGTTGAAAGTAATCAAAATGTTGACACATATCAATTTTTATATCGAAAAATAGAAAGCGTATTTGTTTTTCTCAAAATTTATGGAAAAGCTAAGTAAGTTGATTACAAATATCACAGTGGAAAATTTCTTAAAATTGCAAAATCTGTCTTGAACATTGCAGTCCATCTCTTTTATTCACAAATAAGTGTTTTTAGCTTTTGAAGCAATAAAACTCATCAATTTAAGATTGCTTGACCCCAAACTCCATTGTTTCCATGAGGATGCAGTCTGTTTGTACACATTTTCAAATTCTTGGATGCCGTTCATTAATTTGTAAATGTTTTCCATTGCTATGGTAAACATTCGTGGTAGGAAATATTTTTAAATCACTTTAAAGTATTAACACATTTTTAAAATACATTGCAATTCTCTCTTACCTAATTTTCAGATAATCAAATTGCCTGAATCCAATGGCAAAAACAGAACTTTAAACAGAAAACACTGGTTGCGTTCAGATTTAGGTGCAAATATCGAACACGTTGAGAAATTTTTATAATCAAGTACCTCTTGTAAATTTTTTTCAATTTTTATCCTAAAAATGAGTAAGTTACATTAAAACCGTTTTGCTATGCCCTGTGCAAACCTTTCTTATTTAAATTAATATATAGCGTGAAAAAGTCATCAGGATGAAATGATGACCACCATTTTTAACCATAACAAGATAGAAAACGTTGTACACACTATATTTAAGTGTTTTGGTTCATAACTAAGGTATAAATAACATTATGATACATATATTTAAAATGTGACATTCCCAAGGCGTGCTTTTATGCATAATATCGCAAATATTTTTATTTCATAACATCTAAGTAGGTTGCTTAGCAGTCGTTTTAATTGATTTTAAGTAGATGCATTTTTCGAATATTTTTTATAAAATGTCGTCGTATTCAAATTCAGTATTGTAGAATTCATCTTTTGCCACCGCTGATTACTTACTGTTCAAAATCAGTGTTTGCAAGCGCAGAAGTTATCAAAATGACTTTCATTTGTGAACATATTTGCCGATAGTATGCTAATATTTATGTTAATATATGCATTGTATAAGTTTTCACCTTGGAAATGCCGAACAACCTGATTTTATATCGAAAGTTATTGGTAAAAATTCTATATAAAAAGTCATTGTGAGATATGACTAACTATTTGATTCTTCGAATTTATGACTAGAGATTATATTAGAACAAAGCAAGGACAGTGATTACTAGCGAACATTATATAATTTTGGGTAAGTATGTTGGTGAAATTATGTAATTCCTTAAATATCTGGGAAATAAGTTATCCCAGAAAAAACGAATATCTTGCAAATAGTCAATGCTCGGTATGGATAAACAAGATAATCGTTTTCCAAATATGTAAATTCCTAGAACTATGATAACTGTGAAAGTTAAGTAGCAACCACATTTTCCAAACCGGTATTCGGTTGATTCTAAGCATGTGATCATATTTAAGAGAGGATCAATCTCACAAACCATTAATATTCTTACACTCGAATAAATGTTATTACAACAACCTAAGATGCTTTAAAGTTCAACAATGCCAACGCAAAGATGCAGTACTTCAGAAATAAACAATTTTTAAAAATGCATAATTTTAAGAAGTATTCGTTTACATATCTCAATTGTCATTATTGATCACTTTTGTTACGTATTTAATGTTTAAGAAATGCATCAAATGACTTACCTTAAAAAGCGAATTAATGAAATCACTATCTGAAATAGAGAGTGACATCGGGCACCCGATAAATCCGACCCGATTTTGGGTTTCGGGTCGAGCACGGGTATCAAGTTGTCGGATCGGGCTGAGTTCGGGTAGAAAGATTGGATTGGTTATTTAAAAATGCTGATGTTAATCACAGTTTGATCTGAGAAAGATCCAAGACGTTAAGTAATGCGAATGAATTGTTGTTTCCCCTTCGGAAAATGATTGATGTTGATTATCATTTGATTGGATAAAGATCCACAACGTCAAATCAAATTCAACGTTTCAGGTGGGTTTGGGCTCGGGTAGTAAATATTATGATGGGTTGGGTTCGGGTCCATGTTTACCTCATATTGTCATTCTTTGATCTGAAACTGTTATTCAATGTCAATGAATATGAGAAATGACTCTAAATGTGCTTTAAACAGGTTTATTCATAATGACTAGGCCGGTTTTTTAATTGACCTAATAAATAAAATAATTGACTTTATTACCCAAAACTATTTGACTTTATTGACTTATCGATACAATAAAGGTCTTATGAAATAAATACCTGTATTACTGCTGTTATAAATCCATGCATACATTTTCGCGATAACACATAATCGCATAATTGCGAAAATTTTCCGGTGAGAAGTTTCTATTAGAGCGCAGAATGTTTTTCAACATAGAAAAGCTCCTCTCAACCCCTGCTGAAGTGGAAACAGCGGTCTGGAGGTTGTACTCGTATGGCGAAACGCTGTTTTTGCTCATGTCCACTATTTCCATAATGTCATTCTTCTCCAACCTTTGATAATTCCAAGTAATTGGCTTATTGATGTTTATTGACTTTTCATTGACCTATTAACTACCGATTGGGGTATGTGCTACACCTATAAATTATATTTTTAGCATCAGCTCGTCATTATTACTTAAAGGGAGAGAATTGAGTTTACTGACTTTTACCCGCCCTAATAACGACCTGCTGATTTCTTAACTCAAGCATTTGTCATTTTTATAGACTTCTCTTTAAAATTAATAAAACCTAAAATTGAATTATTAATTTCATAAAGCTTTGACACATGGGGGCCAGAAAATCCAACGAGTGTTGTATTTATTTTTATATTTTGCAACAATTTTACAAACGCGACAATTAATCATTTTGTAATGAAAAGTAGTTGTTCGAATTATCCTGATTGGGCAATTCTTTGCACGACTTTCTAAATGGAAGAATAACTTTTAAGCTTAAGTAGAAAAAGATCCTTATGAAAATCATATAAATAACAGAATACATCGAAGCCCACACAATCCATCACCATTATAATGATAAACTAACGAAAATGTATAAAGAAATAATTTTTGCAATAAACAATATTGATTTTCTGTAGCCTAATATTTATGATTTGAACATTCAAGTATTTCCAAATATTTATTTGATTTCGGCTCTTAATCCACGGCTATTGGGTTCTAACACTTTCTTGTTTATTTGACTGAAGCTATTGTGCTTAACTGAATGAAAAAATTTAATATTTGAAGAAGGTGAAAAATGTTTATCATATTACCACATGTAAAACGCTAAAGTACACTGTTTGACAATTTAATTCGTACTTATTCCGACTCTTAAGAAAGAGTCTATTTAACTTTTATTCCCAGCTCAAGCCCATACTAAGCCGTCTAAGTGAAACATATGTCACTTAGACCAAACACAAGTGAACTATACTAAAATAGAACAGTGAATAAAAGTTGTCCCAGGTTACATGCCAATCTACATGTATTATGTATGAAGAAAAACTACATAAATAATCTGGAAACGCTTTCACGAATGCAAAAAGTTTGAATGTTTCTAGTTTTTTAAGAAAAAATTTTATAAGAGAGAAATGTGAGATCGCTTCGTAATTTCAACAGAGGCTGCACGTTTCGAGTTCCAAATAAACAACAGTAAGGAAGTGAGCTTAAAATATTGTTAATGTTCTATAGATGGGTGTCGCTTCAGAGTTTGGGGAGTCAGTGTCGATTTATCACATTGAATAAAATTGTTCATGTAAGCTTTCTAGTCCCATCTTTCAAAGCTTAAAGAAAATAATGTCTCATAAATATAAAATTTAAACTTAGAAATTAATTTAATATTACATAGTTTCTTAGTTAGCATACAAAGAAAAGTTTAACAGTGACATTAATCCTCAAACAGTCGCATTCGTTTTCGACGAGATACTTTCTTTCTTTATAGTTCATCACAAATAAATTATTTACGATTGAACATTAAATTGAGTAACACGTCGCTCTAGAGAGTTAAATCTCTAAATTTTTATTAAAATATAGCACACAAGAGCTTATAAAAATATATTAAGTGTGTATTAGAAATCCAAAGACGTCGTAAATTATATATTCTGCCATATAATTTTACTATACTGGATCGTAAAATTCAAATACTACATTTGCCCTGACGACACCTTATTTAGATATATATTTTTTTGGGAATTAATTATATAGGTTTTTTAAATTTTTCATTCTTATAAATTCCGGTCTGATTAGTAAATATTAGGGCTCGTAATCCCAGGTCCCAAATCCCACCATATTTGATATTTATTCGGGATGCATTTCCGAGATTTTTTTTATTAAGAGCCGGGATTTTCCGTATAGAAAGGATTGAAAAGCACCTAAAATTCTGAACATATATTTAAGTTTTTTACTTGCAATTTGGTGTGTAGCTAGCAAAACAAAGAATATTGTCATAGAAAGGCTAATCTATAAATTTAGAATATTCTCAACCGAAAAAATAATTTCAGAAGTTGATAAAATAGCCTTTCCATGGGACATATTTTTCTGTCTCATCCCATCTCACGGGTGTCTCATTATAATACTATATGGAATATAGTTCAAATAAAATTGGTAAATGTATGAAAACTTAGTTTTAGTCTCTGCTATATAAGACTACATATTGGATGCAAAAAACTTTTGAAAAACATTTATTATGTAATTCCCTAATCCCGGGACAAAAAAACTTCAGAGTTTCATTGACGTGGTTACAAAATTAATCCACGCTTACGAATCCTAGCAAGGTTTTAGATAGCGGAGTTTTAAGGAAACGATTTTGTATTTCGTCAAAATTTTTATAATCTCCATAATCGATAATAAACTAGTTTTTCAGACTAATAACCTAAGTGTTGATTTTTAAGTTTTCCAGAATATAAAATACAGGACTAGGTAAAAAGTTTAACAATACAGTCAAATCTCGCTACTATGTCACCCCGCTACTATGCCACTCTCGCTATTATGCCATTTCTCCTCGGTCCCGACGATATTAAACCTGCTGTTACAAACTCTTGTTACTATGTCATTCTCGCTACTATGCCACTTTTGCTTGGTCCTTACGGGTGGTATAGTAGTGAGATTTGACTGTATTATGCATGTTTGATTAAAATATCGCTAATAATAAACTTACACATGCGATTATTATAGTCCAATAATTTCATTCAAAGAAGGAAACTCTCTTTCTTAACACCTGGTCAAAAATAGGTGATACTGCTCACCAATTTTAATGAAGTGTGAAAATATGAGTTAATAAACCATGAAAATTCATTTCTTCTACATTTGGTGATTCTGCTGTAAGTTTTGTTTTATTTCGTCGTTTCAAGTCATTTTTCCTGTTTTAATAAAATCACTTAAGAGAGACATATATAAGCAGAGAACGCCTTTCGACATTTAATTGAAATAATTTCGACATTAATAATTTGAAGGTTAAGTACATCATTTGTTCTGATGCGTAGGTGTCCAAATACGATTCATATTTGTACATTGTCTGTCAATTAACTTCTTTGCAAAGTTTATGCAAAGCCCAATGATGCAAAAAATTATTAATATTTATTAAAATGACATTTTGGATTTTTTCACCTTGGTAAAACGACTGTTTATAATTACGATACCCATGTTACGTACCCAATTTTCTAATTGGGTTCGCTTAGATTTTTAGTTATGCTATATAAATATAAATATAAATATAAATACTTGCATTAAAATAGCAAAAATTTGATTAACTGTTTGAGCTTCAAGCTTTCCATGTTCTCTGTGCTTAAACAGTATTATGCAAATCATGGAAATTTAAAAACTGACTATGATTTTCTCTTATATAAAAACTCATTTAAGAAAAATGCTTTTCAAGCTATAGCCCTTTTATTGCAAGGGTGTGACATCACTGTATTTAGCAAAGGAGAAATATTTGTTTCTAATTCAAAACTAGTAGTACGTAATATGCAGATACCAGCTGGCCAATTCAATTCCGTTTTTCATTTTTCATTTTGATCATTTAAAAAGATTAAATAAAAATTGAAATTGAACCATTTTTCACTTTCGCTTTCAAATTTCACTTTGAAAATTTCCATTTTTTAAATTTTTCAAAAAAACACAAAAATTGAAGAATGAAACCTGAAAACAAAAATAAAAAATGAAACATTTCTATTCCGTTTTTTAATTTTAATTTTTCATTTTTATTATTTTATAAAGTCTTAAAAGTTAAATTGGAAAAAGGAAAACGAAAAATGAAAAACGAAAATGAAAAATGAAACATTTCAATTCCGTTTTTCATTTTTCATTTTTATTATTTTATAGTCTTAAAGTTAAATCGAAAAAGGAAAAAGGAAAACGAAAAATTAAAAGTGAAAAACGAAAATTAAAAATGAATCATTTCAAATCCGTTTTTCGGTTTTTGATTTTCGTTTTGGTTGTTATCATTCTTATATAATTGCTGTTTTTGAACTACTATGGCTTCCCTCAATAATACAGAGTGGTTGTTTACCTAATATGGGCATCAATTTCTTTTAAGGGCATTTGCGGTTACTGTTTACTTATTAAACAATCAATGGGATAGCAAATTAAGATCAAAAAACGGAATTGAAATGGTTCATTTTTCATTTTCGTTTTGCAGTTTTCTTTTTCCTTTTTCATTTTTTAATTTAACTTTTAAGACTTTATAAAATAATAAAAATGAAAAATGAAAATTGAAACACGGATTGATATGTTTCATTTTTCAATTTTTGTGTTTTTTGAAAAATTTAAAAAATGGAAATTGTCAAAGTGAAATTTGAAAGCGAAAATGAAAAATGGTCAATTTCAATTTTCATTTAATCTTTCCAAATGATCAAAATGAAAAATGAAAAACGGAATTGAATTGGCCAGCTGGTACCTGCATATTACGTACTATTTACTAGTTTTGAATTAGAAACAAATATTTCTCCTTTGCTAAATACAGTTACGTCACACCCTTGCAATAAAAGAGCTATAGTTTGAAAAGCATTTTTCTTAAATGAGTTTTTATATAAGAGAAAATCATAGTCAATTTTTAAATTTCCATGATTTGCATAATATTGTTTAAGCACAGAGAACATGGAAAGCTTGAAGGTGCTATTTTAAGGAAAGTGTTTATATTTATATTTATATGTATATAGCCATAACAAAAATCTAAGCGAACCCAATTAGAAAATTAAATGCATTAAGAAACTCAACACTCTCAATCACTAAGACAGTTAGAGTGAATAAGTAACAAAGTTTCTCATTAATCTAACAGAAATTTATACATGTTCTTTTACTATTTGAGTACCTTTTCTTACTGGTAATAAGCCTAAAGTTTATGTAAACTTCGAAAGTTTCCAGTTTGCTCCAGTTTTTGAATAAAAATATATAATAATTTAATAATGCGTAAATACGCCCTCAAAAATTCAATGCTGGGACATGTTTTCTTTTGTAAATAGTTTGTAAATATATTAAGGCATTACAGAGTTTTACAAAAATATTGTTTTCAATCTCCCACAAAGAAACCGTTCGCAGCAGTCTTAGTAATTTTCAGGCTTTTGAAGTAAATTCTCTGCCTAGGCAATTACTAACTATGTTTGTTCATTGAAGTAAAATATGATAATTGAAGGTTGCTTATTTAATGTGAATGGTGATCGAATAAGTTAGAACTACGTGTTTTAATTTCTTGAATTAAAATGTTTTATCAAAATAAAAATTTATAAAATTGTGTAATAATTTGTTTTACAATAAATTAAAAAGACCACAAAATTTAGGACATATGTAAAAACTGACAACACAATAAATAGGTTTGGGTTGAGTCTGGTTGGGTTGGACTATTGGGCCTGTGCCGGTATTGGTTTGTGCCAGTTTCTTAATAATGCAAAATGGGGAAATATCTATCATTTTTTAAATTCATATTTCTAGTGTTCCTGAAAATATTTCATAATACAATGTCTTCTCGATTATTCAGATCTCGGTTATCTAAGCCTCAATTATTTTAAACGACAATTTTAGTAATTTTCAGCATTCAAATTCCATCACAATTGTATTGATGGCTCAGTTACGTAAAATGTCGGACTTTTGAAACCCAAGTGACTTGTTCTTTTCTATCAACACGGGATGCAAAAATCAATGTATTCTATCATATATTTTGACTCGAAGCCGCTATGATAATCAAAGATGCAATTGAAACTTTAAGAGTTGCAAGCAATGTACTCTCCTAACATTTTGAATCTTTGACAAAATATTTATTGGTTGTCAAATAATGTATGCCCGAAAATATTAAATTAATCTGAGTAAAATTTCTTGTATACTAAGTTTACAATTGTCACTAATTATTATTTATATTTCCCGCCGGATATATTTATATATATATATATATATATATATATATATATTTAAAATAGCTTAAAATTTATACTTTTGATATTGATTAATATTTGAAATCATATATCTATCTTGATTTTTTTGATAATCCTCCATTAAATTTTTTGTTAATCCTTCAATCACCCATAAAAGCAATATATTTTAAAAACATTTGACATTTATCAAAAATTAATGTTAATTACAGTAAGTAGCAAGTTAAATTTAGAAGTAAGCCAGTCTGAAAAATATTTAAAATTTTTTTCAACCGTAATATTTTTAAAATACTTTCATAATAATTTAATAAATTCAATTATGTGCTAAATTAATTTAAAATAACTTTCCTTTGATTTATGTATAATCGCTTCAAAACTTATATAAAATTGACAAATTTCCTAAAATATCAAAGATGTAGCCTGGTTTCTTAATAAATAAGAGTCAGTTAATCCAAAACTTTTGAAGGCAGCAGCATCAGAAAGAAGAGCATTTTTGAGTAGCTTCCACATTCGCTTATTGTTACAATTTCCCTTCTCCAATTGTAAAAAATTTGAAAATGAAATTTGCTGTCATCACCTACGACATACGTAAAACTTGTCATGCGAAGTGCAATAAATATAAGCATCTCGTTGAGTTTATCACATTAAAACGATTTGATTTTAAAATGTTTTAGAGAAATAATTCAAGACGTCAGATGCAAATTATCTTTTATTGCTAATCACTATGGGATGAATAAATTAAAAAATAATTCTTAATGGATAAAGAGACCTTCAAATTAGTGTTCACATTCACTAATAAAATAATAGTGCAAGCTTGATGTCAATTGATTCGTTTGACTGCTTTTGAAAATCCCTGTCGGCTTACGTCAATTATCCATCATATATTATCTTATTCATCCATTTTATTAATGTATATTAAATATTATCCATTTATATTTTTATATGAATTTTCATGAGATACAATTGTTTGAGGTTCATTTACAAACAACTAAGAAAATTTCTTAATATCGTTATCACAAAATCATTACCATTCTAAATGTTTATTGATTTAAACTCACACTGCTTCCAGTTCCTAAAGACATTAAACGTTTCTTCAAAATTTTGAAGAAGTTTCTCAAAGCTAATTAAGAAATCTTAGGATATTGGCACAATTATGTGTAAATGACCTCATTTGTTATGTGTAAATTTTTGATAAAAAATAAATAAAATATTAAACTAGTTTCTATCGAAAAAACCCTTTTTATAGAAACTTTTAAATTCTTCCCATACCTAATTCTTAGACTATAAATGGCCCATGGCAACAGCAACTAACTAGAGAGTGACAATATGAGGTAAACATGGACCCGAACCTTAACCCGATCGTAATATTTACTACCCGAATCCGACCCGAAATGTTGATTTTGGTTTGACGTTATGGATCTCCGTCCAATCAAATGATCACTTCCTGTTAGCGGAAACAGCAATTCATTGATATCACTTAACGTCTTAGATCTTTCTTAAATCAAGCAGTGATTAACAACAGTTTTTTTAATAATCAATCGTACCTGAACCGACCCGAAATGAATTAAAAGAAGAGTACTTGAAAGTATTAACTATTTTATTGAAAATGCCGATTTTTTTTAACAATGTTCAAATCCCCCTTACATAATTCTCAGATAATTTGAAGAGCTAAGATCTGCGGGATCAACAACTAAACTCAACAATTTCTTATAAAAATTAACTCCTGAAGTGGTCGTACCCAGACTCTTTGAATTTTGAATAGCTATATTATAGTAGTACATGAGTTATTAGTACTTAAGAAATTTTGAAGAAACTATCACAGAATTGAAAAGATTTTACGTTGCCTTGCCTAAAATTACTTATAATCAATGTTACAAGTGTTTAATATTTTTCTGATCGAATTCAACCCAAACAGCCTTCATACATTCAGTGTCTAATATCAAGAGCGCAACTAATTTCAGATTTGAGGAGAGGGGGGGCAAAAATAATAATAATGTTGTTATACTGGTCATTTCCAAACGTTTGGCTGCCATTTTGTATGCTATACTGCCCATTTCTTAAACAAAATCCTGCACAAAGTTCTCTTGTATGGGATATGTTTTATATATGCTAGAATATAAAAGCATTTTTAAATACTTGCACCATTGTGGTCTGTTTCAAACTGGATGCCAATGTTAATGAAATAGCATTATAAAAATATTCGTGAACAATGTAGAAATTATTAAATTCATGAGGAAATACTGTAATTAATTCCAATTAATTACTTATTAGAATCGGTAGAAAATGCGCTGAAATTGGTAAAAATTAATATTCATAAAGCAATTACAAACATTCTTCCATGAAATGATCATAAGATTTTTCGAATGAAGCATCAATAAACTTGACATTGTGGGTGAAAGAATATATGTGATATTCGAAAAGACTCTCTCAAAATTTGCAGTAACAGATATCTCTCTGCGATGAAGGCAAGGTAAAAACCGCTTGAATTCAGAACACCAGCAATTTCCCGAATTGGCAATTCTAAACGCAATTTTACCTGGGCCTTAATCTTCAATTGTAAAGAAATCAAATATATTTAAAAAATTTGATGTTATGTTATATTGTCCGCAACATTATTTATATTCTACTTAATACATTGTGAAAGGGAAGGTAAATATTACAATGCTTCAATAAATCTAAGTATTCGTTTTTTTATTTGCTGATGATTTCAAATATGTGAGAAAGTTCTTTAAAAGTATCTCAAATAGTTAAATCTCAGTCACTTATATAAAAGGTGTAATCACAATAACCTTTTCAATTCAATACTTCCGCACTTAATCATTATTCAAGAAGATATAAATGTAGGCCTATGGGCAATTTTTTAAAAGTAATTATTAATAGGTGCAATTTTTAAACACTAATTTTGCAAATGATATATATATATATATATCAGACTTGTCAACGGGCCGAGCCGAGCCGAACCGAGCTTGAGCACAGTATTTGATATACAACGAGCCCAAAACGAGCCTATTTTAGGCAAAGCAAGCTTAAAGTTCTGATTTTTAATTTGATTATGTAGCTTTTTTTATTTTTTGCAGTCAGTATGCCTTTCCTACAATCTTATTTAAGAAATGTTTATTAAACAATAGGAAGAGCTATGTAAAAAATCCTTTGAGCACAATATTTTTAAAAAAATACCGAGCTAAAAATAGCCTCATTCAAAGATTTTATGTGGCGAGCCGAGCCGAACTTACACAAAATTTAAGCGAGCCGAGCCGAGCTTGGAAATGTCGGCTCGTTGACAAGTCTGGTATATATATATTAGGGGCATTCGAAAATTTATTTTTTTGAACTTTAACTTTAGTGTAGGATGGTGGACAAATTGTATAATAATAATGTTCATAATAAAATTTTTCACGATTTATGAAATTACGTCATACCCATTTTTTATTTAAATTTTAGATAAGGAAGTTAAATAAGCAGTACAAAATGCGTCTGTTATTGTTACGAAAAATATAAAATTAATTACCAAATTGCTTTAATATTCTTATTTGTTAGCTAAGCATTTAGGATGGTTGTCCCCTCTCCTTGCCCTATCCACCCCCATATTGTATCCCCATTTTCAAAAACTGTTTATGCTTTATGTGAATATTGAAATATAATAATTTTTTTAGTGGTTTTCATAAGATAAATCCCTTATTTTCAAAATTTTCTGCTACCCATGAATACAAATGCCTTAAGAAGAGCTGTCATGTGCATATATATAATATAGTCCATTGAAAATATTCTAGGACTGAACCTCTGCTAAAAATCACGAAATCACAAATTAAGTCTAACTGTTGAAAAGACATTAAATTAGTCTAAAAATTTCCTACAACCACACATATCATTGGTAGACTTGTGGCTTAGTGGTCATGAAACCTAAAATGAACTGCATTGTGATTATTGTTGAGGAATATTAACTCTAATGGAGATTATAGCTTTCTCTTCAAGAGCAATTGATAAAATAATATTATAAAGACACTTAAAAAAATATACACATTAATTTCATAAACGATGTTTACTGGCTTTAACTGCCTTTGAGAATTGAATAAATGACACATAAATTTGTCAGGAAAATTTTGCAATTAGAAAAATGCTAACTTCAAGGGTAAGATTAATTTTTCTGTTCTATATATATATATATATATATATATAAATTGAAACGTTTCGTTTTCAGTCTAATAAAAATTAATTAAATTAAAAACTTAGAAGGGCATGTGCCCCATCTAAGTTACGCTCATGCATACTATATAGTATGGGCGGAAAAGTTAAGTACTAGCCTCTTTATTGAGAGGCCACTGCATTACATACATTTTGACGCTTATTACTATAAAGCTTAGCTTTAAGCACAGTACTTAGCCAACTTTTGATATAGAAGCAAATATAACAACTTCCCAAAAATAGCCAGTAATGAACATTTATAAGCTTTTTTCTCGAAATATTCATATGATACAAAATACAATGTTCAAAATTTTTATTCCATTGCAGTCCATAAAATATCAAACAAACGCATATAAACCAACTCGAATCATTATGTTGATATTTTTTTACACAAACCAAATTCTTTACAAAACTATATTTATAATGTAAATATTTTTGAATATATTTGATAATATTTTTTGAAATAATTTGAATTTGTTTAAAAACGTTGTCATTGACTCATTGTTGGATACATGGCTCAGCGGCAAAGCGCCAATAATGACCAACAATAGTAGCAATATAATAATTTGTTATCAATGGCCCATGAATCCTTGTTGCTTGGGTTACGGAACCCCAAAATTCGTACAGTTCTGTCGATTGTTCATAGAATGGTGCATACATTTTAAAGATCGGATCAAACCTCATTGAGCAATAGCCTCCCAGAGATGAACTACTCACCCAAAAATGCCATTTTTCAAGTTTTTTGCAACTGGCGCATTCAATTTTAAAGATAGATTATGCACCTTGCTTAAAAAGATGCAGCATAAAAGGATCAAGCGATTGGTGTATAGCATGATAAATTGGATACTTTTTTCGGTTTATATAAAAGGGGATTTTGTTTCCATACTCTTATTACTATTCTGACTTCTCACAGCTTCATGCTGGTATCCCTCTCAGCTCGGGGAACTCACCAGTTCCCAGGGAGTCTGAGAGCTTTCCTAAGGACTCTAGCTGTTCCTATACAATGCTGCCTACGGTGCTCCTGTTCCTTCCCACTTTGGTACTCCCAACTCCTCCAAGTATCTCTTATGCTTCTTACTCACTGCTCCTAGTGCTCCTACAACTACCGGGAGTACTTCAACTTTCTTTAACTTCGACAGCCTTTCTATTTCCTCTGCTAACTCCCTGTACTTGTCAATCACTGTTCCCAATCTTTTCTCTTTGTCTACTACTACTATGTCTGGCCTCAGTGCTTCTATCACCTTGCTTGTCTGTATGTTGAAGTCCCACAGTATCTTAACCTTATCATTCTCAATGACTCCCTGTGGCTTGTGCTCATACCATTTGTCTCCTGCTTCTAACCCATGCTGCCTGCTCAAGCTCCAATGTACCATTCGTCCTACCTTGTCATGCCTGAACTTATACTCATTCTGCGCCAGCTTCTCACACCCTGCTATCAGATGATCTACTGTCTCCGCCTCTTTCTTACATAGCCTACATTTATCACTTACTTCTACTCTTCTGTCTATATGCTTCTTCACCCAGTTTGTTCTTATTGCTGGCTCCGGTGCTGCCATTATTAGTGCTTCTGTTTCT